>JASDQU010374124.1:8925-27809 GCA_032191745.1 Picea mariana | reverse complement strand
ACCGATAGGTTTATCTAAAGAGGGCTTCATGAAATCTAGGCTGATCCATACACAAGTGTTGTCTGATGCGCTACCACTCGAAGGGGTACCAACAGGGGTTACAAGGGTGGCCAACAGATGTGCGCTTAAGAACCACTTGTATTTCCTGCGTGTATGAGTCCCTCAACCGCGGGTTTATGCGCGTAACGATAGATCTTTGTGGCTTAAAGACGTCGGAATACGTCTCTACCCTGGAAAAAAATACCCACAATTTCTGCCAAGGAAAGTGCTCTGATACCAC
Source organism: Picea mariana (assembly GCA_032191745.1). Classification (NCBI taxonomy): domain Eukaryota; kingdom Viridiplantae; phylum Streptophyta; class Pinopsida; order Pinales; family Pinaceae; genus Picea; species Picea mariana. The sequence goes on along the minus strand of JASDQU010374124.1, from coordinate 27,529 downwards.
TTGCAAGATACCAGTTATACAAAATATGCAGAACAGAAATAAAATGCTAGAAATGGCAGAATAACAGTAAAATATCTAGCATAATCTTCACAATACACAAAAATGATATACGAAATAGCAATAGAAAAAGCACTTTGATTCAGAAAGCAATGTTCACAGGCCTCTTCGAGGGGGCAACCTCCAGTCGAGCAGCGCTCTGTTACAATAATCTCCAAGCTAGGGTTCTCATACCCTCGCCCCTTATTTATACTAAATATGTCTATTAAGAGAAGCATCTAGAGGAAGATCCTTCTAAAAGCGGAAGCTTCTATTAGGTCTTCTTACATCCGCCTTATTCTATTTTATTGAAAGGCCTTATTAATATTGACCTTTATTACTTCCAAATACATTGATCTACCTATGTGCGGGTTAGAACATTAACAATTTTCTTATTCCAATTAAAAAAAAAAAAACATGCTACAACATTACATGTGCTTACTATAATGGTATTACCATGTATTAAATAAACTTACATAACACTTATGCATTTATCAATTTACAAGTTCATTGAGTTTATAATGAACACTTTATTTATAAAATTATGAAACAAACCTAAAATATCTCTTAAATTGATTGTAAAAAACATGTCGATTAAACTCACCAAAGCGACACTAAACACAACCAAGACCAAAGGTTTATCTATTTGCACACCCTTATATCTAAGCTTCTACCTTTATTAAAACACAAGCTTATAAGACGTGTTAGTTAGGGAATAAGCCTAATAATATATATCCTTTAAAATGGAAGTAAAAATAAAATCCAATAAATTAATAAAAACCCTATTGAACTCAACCAAATGCAAATTACTTTGAAGTCTTCCAAGATCTGCCATCATTTATCCTCATCAATATACATAGAACTCTGTAGGGCTAATCCTTTTCCATACAAGTGATCACATGGAAATATTTGAAAATAATCATAAGGTGTACATATTCCATTGCATACCCAAATGCCACCAAATGCCACCATTACACTTGGAATAACGTGCCACTTACTTAATCAACCTTCTCTGTTTAGAATAACATGTCAATTAAATTAAGTAATGTTCAAGAATAATCATAACCATGCTCAATGTACATTTGATACTCTACATGCTTTAGTTATGCATTAAGGACCTTTGATGGTCCATTTCTTTTAGTGTGGGGCACATTGGTGATCCTTTATCATCAAGATGCCTCTATAGTGCCATTACAAGTCTTTTCAAGATGCTCCATGTCTCACTAAAATTCATTCGATTCAATTAAGAAAGATTGCCTTTGTCTCTTTAGGGTCCCACTTAATGAGTTCATGTTGCCTGCTTTTGAGGCCTACTCTTCTTTAACTTGGAAAAACACATGGTTGGGATCCCAACTTATGTCCTAGCAAAACCCCAAAGACCATATCCTTGAATTCACCTATTTTACTTATATGAAATAAGTGCAGTGGATCTTTACCATCAATGCCTTTATGACCCTACATTGAAAATCTTCCTACCTTTAGCTCCTCAGGCCCACCACCTAGATTGTTATTTCATAAAAATAATACCAACCATTATTTCCCTTTGCTATCTAAGTAAAAACTCTCGCCACCTTTTCATTTTTTTTCTTCGTTACATTAAAAAAAACCCAATGCAACCAATATAAGAAATGCAACCAATACAAGGAATGATATTATAAATAGATAACAAGTAATTAAGAAATAATTTATCCTAGAGTCCAATAATTGAAAAAGGACTTTTTGGTTGGAACTTGAACTTTTATATATAAATATGATAAAAGGTCAAAGTGGTGCGTTTAGCAAGGCATTTATTATGATTAGTTTTGTCCATCATTTTTATCATTATTTTATTACTTATTACTGCTTAAAGATTAAAAAAGAAAATTAAAATATAATTTTTGGATTTTTTTATTTTAATAATTTAAAAAAAAAATTAATATAAAAATATAAAATCAAAAAATTAAAAATTTTAATATAAAATAAAATTTTAATATATAACTATAACAAAATACAACATAATATTAAACTTAAAGAATTAGTACAATTAATTATAACTAATGTTATATATTTAATTTTAAGGAATTTTTTAAATATAATATTAAATTTAAAGAATTAATACAATTAAGTATGATTAATGTTAATAGATATTTAGTTAATTCTGCATTATTTAAATTCAAATTTCCCACAATGAAAGACACTAATTTATTTTGATGGATTTATTAAAAATGCCATTTACATATGTAAAAAGGCATCTTTTAAATTTTCTTACAAAAATTTCCTTAAAATTAAAAATAAATATACTGTTATAACCAATGTAATGTTATATAGACAATAATTGCAAGCCAAAAACAACCTGCAGCCTGCAATGCATAACATCTAAACTCTAGGTGATATCAATATAGAAACTAGAAAAGATGTCATTATATTAACTCAACACTTGCACTTTAAATTCAATTTTTGAACTATTAAAATATGCATAGACATCACAATATTTCCCCTTTGAATTATACTCCACAACATTAAACTTTCTTTCATAAACATACCCTAAAATGATTCTACATCTTGAACAACACAATCAGTGTAATTGTGAAATGATTCATTTATTCCCTATATCCTAAAATGATTTTATAACTTGAACTATATCCTAAAATGATTCTACATCTTGAATTTATTCTACATCTTGCACAAGATAATCACTGTAATTGTGAAATGATGCATTTATTCCCTATATCCTAAAATGATTCTACAACTTGAACTATATCCTAAAATGATTCTACATCTTGAACTAGACATTCAGTTTAATTGTGGAATGATGCATTTGTTACTTATATAGGATTGTATAATCTAGATATTAACAATATGTTAGATCATTTCTATAATATTAATATGTTAACAATATGTTAGATCATTTCTATAAAATTAATATGGTTAACTATATCAACATCATTCTTTGTGAATTTTCTCAAATTTATAATTCTTAGTTTAATTGTGGAATGATGCATTTGTTGCCTATATAGGATTGTAGAATCTAGATATTAACAATATGTTATATCATTTCTATAATATTAATATGACTAACTATATCAACATCATACTTTGTTAACCTTCTGAAATTTATAATCTTTACTTATGTATTGTATTACAATGACATATCTCTATAATAAGATTTTGTTTTATATTAATACTTATTTTACTTTATATTATACATTCATTAGACATTTAAGTTAAGGAAGGGAGGGGATCATGTGGAATTTAGCTTGATTTGAGAGATTTTCAACTTGTGGCGATCATTATGGTAATAAACCCAAAGAGAATTCAACATCTTTGTGAAAATATGTGACAAAGCTTGAAGCAGGAAAAGGAAGTGGAACCACTAAATTTACATACTCACATTGTAACACAACCTACATTCTAAGTGAAAAGTCACATTGTAACACAACCTATACTCTAAGTGAAAAGTATTGATTAAAATAAAAAATACAAAGTGTAACCCTACATTAATACTTTATAAATATTTGCTTTAATATAAAAAAGAGTTGAATTACACATTTTCTTCCTAATAATACAAAAATTACCAACTAATTAAAATAATATTCATTTTACTATATCTTCTTCATAATAATACAAAATTTACCTACTAATTAAGATAATATTCATTTTACTACATTATTTAATTTGTTTTAATCATCCAAAAAAATTCTCCAAAATATATTAAACTTAACCGCACTCCATAGAGACCATATGTATGTTGGACCAAAATTATAGTTAGACCAAAACTAGCGGGCATTAATCTCGGCCACAATTGCCAGAGATAGTATCCACGAGCGAGAATTAACCCATGTCACAAAACTCGCGGGAAGTGTTGAATCCAATGTCCAACAATCTCCCCTCCACGTGTGTCGAGCAAGTTTTGAGCTTGAGACATGTCCCTGTGATTTGTTGAACTATGATTGTCATTAGACCAAAACCCGGTAGGCATTAATCTCTACCACAATCGTCAGAGATAAGATCCACTAAAAGAGGTTAACCTATGTTAATCTCTACCACAATCGTCAAAGATAAGATCCACTAAAAGAGGTTAACCTATGTTGTAAAACTTGCAGAAAACGCTAAACCAAATGTCTAACAATATAAACATAGCCTTGCTTTACAAGCACCGCATCATTCACAATAACATTGTTACATTGAGCTATCCATTCATATTATCAACATTTAAATGCTTGCTTTTATATTATTATTGTACATGTTAACATCAAAATACCAACTTTATTAATTAAAATACATATACTTTTACTATATTATAAACAACATTTATCCACCTAAAGCATAATATATATGACATTGTCCACAATATACATCATGCTTTTTAAGCTTTTTTTTATTGTGTAAAGAAATATTAAATTTAAAGTGTATATGGTACAATATTGTGTTTTACATCAATATTTGTAATTTTTTGGTTTGTTGGTTCCACTTTTATCTATGGAATTAGTTTATGGTCTAAAAATCTAAATCCAAGACTTCTAAATATATGGTCAAAAAATCTAATATTTGATTTAAACTACATCAATTCTTAACATGGTTGAATTTTTTGAAAATTTTCTTAAGCTTACTACTAATTTTAAACCTTAATCATCTTAAAAACCAAAACCTTTTAATTTAATATATTAATATTTATAATTAACTTAATCTATTATTAATAATATCTAAATTACTTATTAAAAAAATGTATTGTTAGGCTGATAATACCCCAATTTTAATGGAAGTAGACATTGAACCATTTATACTATGTTCTATGACATATCACTATCTTTGAATTCTGTTCCATATCAGTACACTCTCCCTTTCTAGTTTAAAATCTAAAATTTGGTTGGCAAGGCTGATGAAAAAACCAGCACCGTCACCGTTCTCATGTGACCATGCGGTTATCGAGGTGGATGGCCTTTCGTCTTGACATGGGAGCATACAAAGTAAAATAGTCAAACAAAACTTCTTAAAAATACAAAGGCGGTGCCCCTTGTGTTCTAGTTAATAAAGAAGAAGTTAGTCAGAGCATATATATTTAGATTTATCACCGGCTGTCTTCCACAGACGTAAGCCTACACGATAGTCAGACGTAGCTATAAATGCCTCCACCGACAAGCTGACAGAGAGACAGTAGAAAAGCCGTATGCTATTATAGATTGCCTCCTCCTCCTCCTGTCCTTAAGAGTACATTTACTAAATACAGCTGGCTCGCTCGTATCACCCAACACCCTCATTAAACCGCTTGTCAGACATTTACTACTTCTACGGTGGACTTTGATCACTTCATATTAAAATATCACCATCATCAACCAGACTTGCTGCTAAGTTAATTCTAATGATGTTGAATTATGCCTCATTTAAGCCACAAGCTGTTCCACGACTTCCGAATACGGAATAAACCTAGGATTGGATCTTTTAAATCGCTGGTGGACCACCCCCTGTGCACACTGCGAGTCTGTAATACAGCCCTTTCAGCGTTGGGATCACACGGTCCACCCATTGTGCACACTGGCATCCTTTGCTTCTCCCCGCCTTTTAACCCCATCCTCTTGACCCTCAACCTGTGATAGTTATGCAATCCAATAGTCACTTCCACTGTACTCACTGAGTTTGGGAGAGCAATAAGCACACTACAATGTTCTATTCGATGTAATCAATCGCCACTTCCACTGTACTCACCGAGTTTGGGAGAGTAATAAGCACCCTGTAATGTTATATTCAAAGGTGTACAAATCTGGATATACACCGTGCCAATCTTCTGCTTTTCCCTTTAACCCCACCCTCTTGACCTACAACTTTAAGTCATCCAATCAGTTAATTAATCTCTTCCATTGTATATACTGAAATTGGGCAAGCAATGAACACCCCGTGACACTGTATTCAATGCTGTATATCTTGACGTAGACACCCATTGAATGTTGCAGTGACAAATGCATAATGCTCATCACCTTACATTGCATCTTCCAGTTGACTCTTTCTAACAAGGCGGGGATCTGCCCACAGTTGGACTTGCATCTCATTGTATACACCCATTGAACGCTGCAGTGACGAGTACATAATGCTCATCATGCAATTGCATCCTCCAGTGGACTCTTTCTAAGAAGGCAGGGGACCTGCTCACAGTGTCACTTTGGTTACTTCCATTGTATGAACTGCAATTGGGAAAGCAATACACACACCACACAACATTGTATTCAACGGTGTATATCTCAATGTATGGTGTATATCAATGTATACACCCATCGAATGCAGCAATCCGAAAGGAATAATGCTCACCCTGCAATTGCATTTCCCAGTGGACTCTTTCTAACAAGGTTCGGAAATCTGTTCACAGTTGAACTTGCATCTCAACATATAAAACCTATTGAACGCTGCAGTGTCGACTTTGCATATTGCTTCAACGGTGTATATCTCAACGTATGTATATCTCAACGTATGGTGTATATCAATGTATACACCCATCGAATGCAGCAATCCGAAACGAATAATGCTCACCCTGCAATTGCATTTGCCAGTGGACTCTTTCTAACAAGGTTCGGAGATCTGTTCATAGTTGGACTTGCATCTCAACATATAAAACCTATTGAACGCTGCAGTGTCGACTCTGCATATTGCTCCCCTGCAATTGCATCTTTCAGTGAACTCTTTCTAAGATAGTAACAAGGCAGGGGTCCTGCTCACAGTTGGATTTGCACCCGATGCAAGTAGGCAATCTCCTCCCCTTGCTAGGTTTGTGAATAAGCATGGAGTTCCGTTTGAACTCTAAGCTTTCATCAACTATTTTTTAACAAAAATTTGGAAGTTCCAAATGTAAACCTCCAAACCATGGTGAGAATTTGGAAACCCTCACAAATCACAAAGAGAAGGTAGAAGCCTAGCGAGCTCTTTCCAACAAGTTAGGAGCTCTCTGCTCAGAGTTAGACCTGCACCCAATGCAGGTTGGGTAATCTCTTCCCTAGTGAGCTCTTTCCCAAGGTAGGAGCTCTGCTCACAGTTGGACTTGCACCCAGTGCAGGTTGGGTAATCTCTCCCCCCTGCAAGGTTTGTGAATATTCTATTCTTTTTTAAAAATGGAGTTTCGTTTGAAGTCCGAGCCTTATCAATTCTTTCTCTATCGAGAATTTGTGAGTCCCAAATGCAAACCTTCAAACCATGGTGAAAATTTGTATACTTACCTCACAAGTCACAAGGAGAATGTAAAGGCCTGTTGAGCTCTTTTCAACAAAGTAGGGGCTCTGCTCACAGTTAGACTTGCAGGTTGGGTGACCTATTCCCTAGTGAGCTCTTCCAACAAGTTAGGGGCTCCGCTCACAGTTGGATCTGCACCCATTGCAGGTTGGGTAATCTCTTCCCCGTACAAGGTTTGTGAAGATTCTATTTAATGATAAGCATGGAGTTACACTTTAACTTTATCGGCAATTTATCTATCCAAAGTGTTCGGTGCAAACCTCCTAACCATGGTGAGAATATGAATACTTGCTGCCCAAGTCACAATGAGAATGTAGAGCCTAGTAAGCACCTTGCAATTGAACGTGAATTTTCATCAGCTCAAAATCAAAATCTCTTATATAGCTAAAAGTTTTGCATTGCTATGCGATTGTAGGGGTGTTGTGAATATTTGGCCCTCATAACAAAATGCACTACAATTTTGCCAAAAAAAATTGAAATCTGCCAAGAAACTAGTTTCACAGTTAGTTTGATTGATTTTGTCTATCATTTTTAAAAGAAACCTGCAATGTCAATTTTGTAACAGACACAGACAAGTTACCTTTAAAGAAACAACATCCCCTTTATACCAAAAGATAGCATGAAACTTTAGCAGCACCTATCCCCTTCATACTAAATGGTAGACAGGCCTCTTGGCTGAGATTAATGCAAAAACATTTTTCATTTATTGGGCATCCTGAACAGATTGCAGGGATTTCAAGTACAATAGAGAGAGCCGGAGAAATATTGAAAAATTCAATTAAACTTGGCCTTCCAATATATTGAAAAAATATATACAGTGACCAATCCTACTTGAGTAGTCTTCTATCTGCCCTGTCTTTGTCTCTCTATACATCATGCCATATAATTGTTCAAGTGCACCAAACGAACCCATAGCACCCACCAATTTTTATAATGTTGTCGGCGAGAGAAATCAAACAGAATGAGAATGTATTTCCAAATTGTTTACAACTGGTCACCGATGTGGAATACGTATAAAAATCTCTAATTGCAAATGCACTTGGTTGAGATGCTCTTCCTTGGAGGATAACTCTGCTGAGTATCTCTTTTATCACCATCAGGGCCAAACAGAAACAAGAATAGGGAAAAATTGGCCTCCAGAGGCAGAAAGGATTTAAAGAGAACGGAATGAGGCCGCAAAGAATCAGAGAAAAAGCTGGGAAATACTCTTGCTATATGAATCAAATCCATTTTATTCTGCTGTCTATGGTGTTTCAGAACTGAATGTGTGAATGATATGGTAATGGTTGTAGATAAAGACTGCATCTTTCTGTCTAGAGGCTGTAATAATGCTTCACTGAATTCTCCAGGCCTTGCTGGCTTGGGCAAATAATCTCCTTAACTTTGCCACCATTCCTGTAAAACTTGAATGTGGGTACAATACTTATGCTCTCTGACCTCGCCAAACTCTGATTTTTTTCAATGTCGACCTTCATCAATTAAACAGAAATACATGTTAGAGAAAGTAAAACAATCTTCAATTTTCTCTCAGAAGCTTCACTGATTAACCAGCAATTCAATACATATTTTTATAGAGGATACACTTGAGGAGAAAATAAAACACATGGCAAACTCAACTATATAGCTATTAATTTGCTAAATTTTGGCTGTGGGTACCTTAAAGAAGTTAACAGAAGGGTATCTTCCACATAGCTGATCAAAAAAGGGAGAAATCTTCTTGCATTGGTCATTTGATCTTGTGTTGAAATGGACTACTGCTACGCCTGCATATCCATACACATATATGGCAAGTTATTCAATCAGTTTTTCATCTCGTGCTCTGAAAAACATGAAAACCTAAAATGACACAAGAAACAGATAAACCATAAATGCCTCACAGGAATGCATTACCAACCAGGTGAATTAATAGCATCTCTGAATTGATCATCACTGGAAAGCACCTCTACTTCCCCTCCAAACTTCATATTGTAAATCTCTTCTCCACGAGATTTCTTGAGTTCTACTTGAACATAGAAATGAGACTGCAGCACTTCTTTATCCCCTGGCAATTCCTTCCTCAAAATCTCATAATCCCTTAGAGCTTCCTCCCATCGCTCAAGCTGCCCATCATCCATACATCAATGGTTACCACAAAAACAATAACAACAACAACAATAAAAACATAACGAGAAAGCCAATTCATATCTACTAGATTGATTAAGCTGTATACAGAAGACATGAAACAAAAGGAAAATGTTTGAAATGCTCATGTACCTTAGTATTGGATGTGGCCCGCCTAAGAAGAGCCTTCGTGTAGTTGGGTTGAATGCTTAATGCTAGATTACAATCTTCCACTGACTTGTCCCACTGATCAAGCTTTGATCTGCAGGCTGCCCGGTTACAAAGCAATACCGCATTCGTGGGATCATGTTCTAACCCTTCTCCATATGCTGCACATGCTTCCAAATACTTCCCAACTTTGAAGAGCTCGTTTCCAATTGAGCGGGCATTGGCCACTGCTCTAGCCCTGCGAAGCAATGAAGACACTTCACGGTTGCAAGAATCCAATGAAGCTGCTTTTTCGGCAGCTGCAACTGCACTTTCAAACCTGGCAAAATGATCCATTATCTGTTAACCATTCATTCAGAGAAGTCAAATCTGATTTATCTGTTCTGTCATTTAACCTAAAAGTTTTCTTCAAATTTAGAGCTAATCATCTCAGGTGAATTACCTTCCTAATGCCATGTCCACCTGTGCTCGAACCAAGAGAACATATGAATCACCCACAATCCCGTGAAACCTAATGGGTGTGCTTATACCTTCCGCCTTATCTGCACACATCAAAACTGCATCTGCCTCATCTAATTTATGAATCTTCAGTAATGCCTCAGCTTTAGATGCAAACACCTGCAATTCAAGCCAAAAAATCCAATCGTGAGGCATGGCTCTCCAAAATCCGAGCATAGACCAATCAATTCAGAAGGCTTCCTTTTGCTCTACAAAATACACAAGCATATACCTGTGGTGAAGATTCAGCACCAGCAACAAATGCTGCATCGCTTTCTCTTAATACACCCTTCCAATCTCCAATTCTCCGAGCTTCCACACACTTTGTTAAATGCATCTCCACATTCTGCAGCCTCTGAATATCAGCCCTATCTGAATGTTGTCCTGATAGATTGAATTGCCTTCTGGCATTCTCTACCTGTCCTAAACTGCATTGTTTAATTCATGGTTCACCGTTAGATCAAACCCACGCATTCCCCAAACACCCTCATAACAATACACTCCCAAACAAACGAATAGAAAACAGATCTATTGGTTGTTTATCTTTTTAATAGTCCTTTGGGAGCTAACTTGGTCAATGGGACATCTTCTCCCAAATTCAGAATCAAAAATTGAATTCAATCAGAAGAAAATCAAAAATTTAATCCAGACTGTGATAAGAAACTTACTTGAGATAGAGAGATGCAAGTCTATGGTGAGCCCGGGCATAGGAAGGATCCAATCTGATTGCATCTTGGCATTCTGACACTGCCTCTGCAAATCGACCAAGCCCAGTGAGTGCAGCAGCTCTGTTACTTCTATAAGGTGCATTTCCAGGAGACAGCGAAATAGCCCTATCATACAGAGCCAATGCCTCTGCAAAATGGCCCTTTTTGTATTGATCATTCCCTGCATTCTTCACATCCTCTGGATCTGTACTAGACATAGCCCGCTTCAGCAACATACTCTCTCCAGCGAATTGGATGTTGCCTGTCACAACAGAATCGGATTTACTATTCCCTTTCATTATGCTTCCATGCCCATAGTTACCACCACCAGACCCCAAAACATGGCCATGACCACTATCTCCCTTGGCATTCCCTTTGGCACTGTTGAGGACATTGGCTTTGGCATTGGCATTGGCATGGTGAGTGCTAATGATGTGGACTTTACCACCAGGAAAAATGTTGCCCATGTTTACACTGGGGGAAAGGGGTGGCAATATGTTTCCACTGGGAGCAGGGGGATGCCCTCTCATCACGTTCCCACCAACAACGCTATTAATGTTTGCACTGGGCAAATGACCAACATTACTAGCATTTGTATTCGCAGACACAGGTGATCCTTTTGCAGCATTGTATATGTTTCCGGTTGGAATTTGCAGCCCAGAAGGTGGCCTGCAATTCACTGTTGGGCCAGAACTGAGCTCCCCTGATGACCTAGACGGTGTACTACTCTTCAGAGAAGGTAGACCATCAACGGACCTACCCCTAGAATGGCCCGGCTTCTTCACATTTCCCAAACCTCCTCCTCCAGTGATCATACCAGTAACATTGTTGGCTCTGTCTTTGCTATCTCCAGTGGGACTGCCAGATGATTTGGTATTTAGGATATTGCCTGATCTTAGAGATCTGCCACCTCTTATTGAACTCTCTGCTGTTGAGCTACCCCCACTTGAGCTTCCTCCACTAGAAACAGAACCCAAACTCAGCTCACCGGAGTGATTATTACTGCCACTATTATTATGGTGATGATGATTAGCACCCACCTTCAGAGCTCCTACAATGGGGCTACTTCCACCAGGACCTCCGCTTTTGGTGCCACCACTGCCGCCAGACAAAGACCCGCTTGAACTGCTAGAACTACTTGCGCCATCTGATGATTTTCGGCTTAACATCATGCCCCCTGAAATAGGACTGATCCTTGCCATATATTGAGCATCTGCTAATTTTGACTCCATGTCAGTGCTGTTGCTCTCCTTTGGCCGCCCCAGCTCACCCAAAGTCATAGATCCAAGACTTTTCTCAATCCCGACACCGCTGTAGTTCTGATCTCCGCCATTTTTGTAGTTGCTACCCTTCAAATTAGCCGATGACAGATCCTTACTCTTCTCTTCCCAGTAGAGAGGCGCCCTGCTGTCATCCTTGTTGCTGTTGCTGTTGAAAATATCTGGACTCTTGTAATTAGATGCAGGACTCTTACAGTCTCCTGCATTGTGCTTGGGCCAGGCAGGGGGAGGAGATCGGTCCATGTTGGGCTTTGACCCAAAAATTTTACTGTTGAAAACCCCCCCATACAAATCAAAACCAGACCCGCTACTCTGCTTCTTAGATTCGGCCTGATAATGGCCCGTGTCGCCCTTCATAATGACGGATTAAAGGTTCTTGAACAGCAAACAACACACAAGAATTTGAGACGGGGAAACAGAAAACAGAACAAAAAAAATTGATGTAACTCAACAATATAGCGGTCAGCTTGTGGGTGTTGGAGGATAAGCCTGAATCAGAACATTAACCTATTTTGCCCAATCAAAATCACAAAATTGGACGTTCAAATCCCAACTGAATGTGAAATTAACGTGGAACAGAACAAGGCGAATGCAGCGGCCAGTCGGATTTTGTTAGGCCATCACTTGAAGAACATGGAAGGATGAGTGTAGCAGGCAGTGTTGAATGAGTGGCCCTGAGATACCAATGGAGTTCAGAGGATCATATCTCGTGATGTATACTGCTGCTGCACTTGATTTTCGTGGTGATAAAGATAATAAGCTGGACAATGATGATGAAGAAGAGAGCGAAGATGAGGATGATGCCATCTAAAATATAATAACATGAAACAAGCAGATAAAACTAACAGACTAAACTGGAAAGAAGGAAAAGGCAAAGGAAATCAACACTAACAAGCAAGGAATGAAGGAACTGCGCAAAAGCAAAAGCAGGTAGATTATGTATGCGTGCTGTTGATCTACTGTAGACCAGAAGACTGCCTGCCTGATTCGAGATACTTTCACCTGATACTGAGTATGTGAGAAGCTATGGTGGTTGTTTTATGAATTTTTTTTCTGTTGTTTTTCCTTTTCCGTGTCGATGGAGAATACTCGTTATTGGGCTTCTCCTGCAAGCCTCGGCCTTTTGAAGATCGGAGATCTGAGGCTTGCACCAGAATCGACTCTCCACTACTACCAACAACACTAATAACAATACACAATGCCGTGCGGATCTAAGACTTGCTTGCAGTGCAAGCCTGATCCGTGAGCCTTGAGAAATGAGCCAGCCCTCAACGAGCCCCCTGCCTTGATGGTCGGGTACACTACCATTCCCATTCCCTCAGGGACAGTATAATAGAGAGAGGCCTGCCCTGCCCCCTTAGAGTTTTGAGGCCTCCCTCAAAACTCTTCTTGATTCCTCGTCTACTATGCTAACTTCATATCCATTATCCGCATAACACCAATTACCCGAAGTGGGGTGTTTCTTATGGGTTATTTGTGGGAAAGCGCTCTCCTTGAGTCAATTATTTGTGCCAAGTATTGTCATAATGCCATTATTTTTTTTAATTGTAGAAAGGGTTTGTGATCTGTTCAATGGAATTATTATCAGCATTATTATATGATGACAATGAGGGCGATGCTAGGACATGTGAGCTGTGAAGGGCATGTGACAGGTGCAAGCTGGCCATGTGCAAAGTGCCATAACACTACTCTTTTTGGGCCTCACCCCCCACCCTAAGCCCCCCTCTTCACCCCCATTCACTTCCCTATGTTACACGCTATCCACTTTCACACCCATCTCCTCCAACTACCCATAAAAGTTCTAGCAAATTCCCCCTGGCCCACCTCTGACAAATCTTGACTGTCAGGCATGTTGGACTAAATACAATCCAAGCCCTAAACTCAACAGGGCATTGATTAAGACCCCCTTCTTCAACTTTAATGTTGTCAACCTCTCCATGTGACCACTCATCAAGGTGTTCATGGGCCATTACCATTACCATATCATTTGTGGTTTAGTTGTGGATACGTAGAAATCTAGGTTGTTTAGGGTCCCGTGATGTATCGTAGAAGGTTGACTTGAATGTTTCTAGGGACACCTCATGTTTTAAAGTTTTATCAAAGAGGAGAATATGAAGTTTTCTTTGTGGAAAGATTTAAAGATAGATTATTTTTAGGAAGAGAATATGAAACGTTAAAGATAGCTTATTATTTGGTAAAATTAGACAAAATTTTGGAAAAGTTTAATGTTTACGTGATATAAAAAAGAGAGAATATGGAGTTTTTTTTTGGAAAATTTAAAGATACTTATTGTAAAATTAAATTAAATTAAATTTTGAAAATATCTGCGTTCATAATATTGTAAATGTTAATGTTTTATTTTCAAAAGAGTACTAAAAACCATAATACGATTATGATTTCAAATGTAATTTTCATTTCAGTTAAAAAGCTTTTCGAATAAGAAGAGGAGACATCAATCAAATTCTTTATAACAAAAAAAAACATAATATTTATAATTTTTTTATAACAAGAAAAAATATAATATTTATAATTTTACGGGTTAAAAAGTAAGTTAATGAAAGGTTAAATATTCAATAAAAATGAATAAAAAAAAGTTAAACTAATCATAGTATTTTTTTTTAAATATAATAATAATAATAATCTATTTTTAAGGTCACGGCCAAGTCAGCGCACCAAATTGGTGTATGAGACCCCTTGTTTGTGGGACAAGGGACCCCCCTCCGTCCAGCGATTTGACTGGTAAAGTCTACGAAGGTATGCATACCCTACCCCCCTTTGGATTTGAACCTATGACTTCTTAAGAGGAAACACATGTTCTTAATCATTAGGCCCACTCAGACTGTATAAAATAGTTAAACCAACCAAAATAATATTTTTAAAAAATTAGAAAAAAAAAATTATAAATAAACTTTTTTACTTTATTTTCTAAATCAATTAAACTAAAATATGATTTTTAAATAACAAATCAATAATTCATTATTTAAATTATACATGAATTATCAATTATTTTATAAATTAATTAAAGTTAAAATTTAACCTCTAATTTCATTAATTAAAAATTAAAATTTAACTTATAATTTTATTATTTATTATTTAATTTAAACATAATTTCATTATAAATTATTATTTAAATTAAATATAATTTTGTAAAATTTAAATAATATAATAATTAAAAATATTTTACCCACATATTACATATTTAATTTAAACATAAATTCATTATAAATTATCATACGGATTTTTTCACACACATTACATTTCAATTTGAGAAGAGATCAAATAAATACATATGAAAAAATTCTTCTTTAAAATTTAATCAATATATCATTAACTTTAAAACAAAAATTTATAAAAGAATATGAACTTAATCCAGTATATTATTTTTATTATGGAAAATCAATATATTTTTTAATTATTTTTGTTATTAAAAATTAATATATATTATAATTATTTGTTATATATTATTATTAAATTTTAATACTAAAAATGTAATAATATTATATATAGTTTATAAGGTAAATAATATTTTTTTTTAAGATTTTATATTTATATTTATTGAGATTTGAATTTTAGTGTAGGATAGGAGTCATCATATATAATTTCTATGATTTTTTCATCTTAATCTAATCAAAATTTAAAATTTAGTGAAAATATTATTTCCATAGTTTCTCATTATTTTATGGTTTTTTCATCTTAATCTAATCAAAATTTAATGGGAACATTATTTCCATGGTTTTTTCATCTTAATCCGATCAAAATTCAATAAAAATATTATTTCCATTGTTTTTTCATCTTAATCCGATCAAAATTGAGTGTGAACTTTATTGCCATGGTTTTTTCATTTTAATCCGATCAAAATTCAATGAAAACATTATTTCCATGGTTTTTTCATCTTAATCCGATCAAAATTTAGTGTGAACTTTATTCTCTTTGCTTTTTTAACTTAATCTAGTCAAAATTCAATAGAAAAGTATAAGAACCTATTTGAATACCCATAACAAACACCATTTATTGACATTAAAAGAGTTTCACTCACTTAACCACATCTTAATAAACTTTGTTATTAGTTATTTAATTTAATTTTTATAACTTATTTAAATAATTAAAATACTTAATTATTAGTGGTTAAAATTAATTATCAAACCAATAAATACATTAAAAGAGTTTCACTCACTTAACTATATCTTAATAAATTTTGTTATTAATTATTTAATTTAATTTTCCTAACTTATTTAAATAATTAAAATACTTAATTATTAATGATTAAAATTAATTATCAAACCAATATTATATAGAGTAACTAACAATATGATAAAAAGATATTACCAAATATCCCAAAAAATTATTAAAAGTTATGATCATCTAACCGTGTAGACTATTTCAAACTTAACATTAAATAATGCAGAACTTCCCAACTAGAGTACAATATAAATGCTCAATAAACACAAGAGTTTACTTGATATCTTAATTTAGCATTAAATGCTCTATTTTCAAAGCTCAAACTTAAAATACCTTCGATCGAAATTTATTATTCGCTTAACAGCCCACAAAATAATACTGGTGAACTCCCTCACCCTTACGCTGCAAATACGTGGACAACAGATAAGTTTAAGCTCGAGAATAATCCCATATATTGTGGACATTGTGAATATTGTTACGACCATCCAGAGAATGCCACGTAGGCTACACTCGAGCCAAACATTGTATTTTAGCCCAACACTTTTGACACGCTCTCCGTGACACTCAATGCCAGCTGGCCTCAACGTCGCCCGAAACGCACGACATTTAATCCTTCCCTGTCTCGCACAACCATCACTCGCTGTCCCCGACACCTGCCAAAGGCCAATCTCGGAAAAAGCCCAGAAACCGCCGGTTTTCCCCGCTGGCACGTTGTTTCCGTTCTCGTGACATTCGGGTGATGAATCTCGTGCGTTGTGCTAAAATGCGGGACTAACCCTCCAATTCTCGCCCCTCTGGAAATCTAGTTTATCGGCCCAGGGACATTTAGGTGAATAGCACTAAATATAGAAGCAACTTGCCAGCCTGGATACACGTGGATCGTGTGCGCCACATCGTGCTTGGCATTATGGTTGTAGATTTGCACTAAATGTGGATCGATCGAGGATATCTACGACGAATTAGACGCTCCATAATTGCTGCTTATTTTGTTGTTTATCCGATGGTTGTTAATGATACCAAAAACTCCATTAATTAATTAAGCGCTGCTTCGAATATTCCGAGCAGCGACGTTGGCCGGAGAATCGCACATATTATTAAAATGAATTCTGATCGTTATTCAAAGACACTGCTGGCATACAAATTATATTGATTCTCAGGTTTTCCAACTGGGGCTCAACTATGCTATGACATATTCCAGCACAGAGACTCTAGAATTTCAAATAAGCTTGAAGGCTGTGCCTGAGTGTCAGTATGATCGGTGTTCCAAATTTGAAAATTTTGAATTATAAAAAGAGAAGAATAAATTAACGTTCATTGCAAATTTTTTAGTGGGTTGTAAGGAGCTTCATATTCAAGGTAGTGCTCACTGCGTTCACACAGGTGCCTGCCTGCCTGCAGGCTGCCTCTAGATCTGGTGTTGTTTATTGTCAGAAGAAAGGAAGGAATTGAAACGTAGGATCAAAAGTTAATATTTTAATAGTGAAAGAGTTGCTTTAGTCAGAGTTTTAAATAATTAGCTTATGCCATCCTCAAGAAGACAAAGAGGAGAGCACGTTGCCCATATGTGATGGCAGAATCTCTCTTAGAAAAAGAGCTCCTCTTGTCTCGGCAATGGAAAGCGAGCAAAGCTGGGATGCTCCGGTAGAAAGCTGTCGAACAGTTTCTTTGCAATCCTGCTCCAGTTTCCAATGCGATTAAATCATTCTACCCACAGGAGGATTGGTTGGATTCTCTTCAAAATAGGTTTCACGTGAATTGACAACAGACCTTTCAGAAACTCAGACTTTAAATTATTTATTAACCCTCTCACAGTCGTCATAACAGCAATATGTACGATTAGCATGTAACTTTAGTCATGTGACATGTACGATTAGTAAACAATTTTAGATTGTGACTCTGTATGGTATATAATGTTTTTTTTTTCATTAATTAACGATCGAAGTTGACCATATCAATTCAGAATATATTTTATTATTAATTAAATTCGATGTTATATATCTATTTTAACCAATTTACTTTGGATAATTGAATCATCACTCATTTTCATTTATTATATAAAAAAATCAATTATTAAAATTTTTTCTAAATAATTCAGAATATATTTTATTACAAATTAAATTGAATGTATATATCTATTTTAGCCAATTTACTTTGGATAATTGAATGATCACTCTTTTTTTTCATTATATAAAAAAAAATCAATTATTAAAGATTTTCCTAAATAATTTAAGAGACACCACTAATCTTTAATAACAATTCATTATTCTAGATCAACATCATTATATAATTCATAGTATATCTTTTCCAATTAAATAACTGATCAAAATCTACCATATCAATCAAAATATATATCAATAATTAATTTAAATTATTTAAACATCTTCCCTATTCAATTTAATTTTAAAATTTGTGAAATTATTTATTATCATTTACAATGTGTACTTT
>JASDQU010374123.1:36822-48621 GCA_032191745.1 Picea mariana | reverse complement strand
TCCCACTTTCATATATAAGTGTAAACATGTCATTTTCCAATATTTAATCATAAATTCACTCAAAAACACTAAAATAGATGCATTGGAAAATAATATGTCTAAAACCCATGTAATCATGAAAAATGGTTTATGTAAGGGTGTGGAAAAGCGAAACATGGTTAAAAGTGAAGTGAAAATGTTGGTAAAAAGATGACACTTTGGCGACTCAACAGTCTCTAAGATGGGAAACAAATAGTAGTAAGAAAAAATGATATATTAATGTCTATAAATGATCAAATTACTTCAATAACACTCAAAATTACATCAAACAACAATACCAATATTTAGATAAAGTAAACATTCTAAAAGGATTCTTTTTGTTTTCTTCTTTAATATCTATACGAATATGTCAAAAAGGGACACAAAACCAATGAATCAAGTTTCTTTTCTTTTGTTTCTACCAATTCACCAAGATGACACTTTTCCAAAGCTTGAAGCACGACCAAGAGAAAAGTCGATCTTCATTAACATGAAAACCCATCAGGATCCTCCTAAGAAATATTGATATTCTTCAAGGGAAGAATAATTAGCACTAAAATTGATACAATTATGTATGTACAGAATGGGACTCTATGTCACAATGGCTATATCACAAGGAGTGCATGTTAGTGCTCTCTCTTCTGTTGGAACTCACAAAGTGCAATATGATACCCTATGTTAAAGCGTAATTACTGATATAAGTTTCCCATAAAGAAGAAAAAGTCGACAAGGGAGTGAGGAAAAATGCAAGCAAGTGGGATGGATCAATTCTTCAATAGTATAAGAATGGTCGTAGGTGAGCCACTTATTACACCGAATACATACATGCAAGTGAGATCGAGTAGTGCAGTACTAATATTCTGAGTTGACGTAATACCATTAACAATATCTTTCCTTCCTTTAGTTTAGTGGGCTTTGTTAGAAAAGTAGGTGTGCTCGTTTAACCATAGACAATATAACAATATTGTCACCCAACCATAGGCCGAAGCCACCCTCGAGCACCTTAACCTTGACAAAGAATAATTCTAGAAGAAAACCCTAGGCTTAATATCCAATCAATGTAGTGTACCTCTCTCTAGAGCTAGCACACAAGGCAAAAATTCCAAACCATAACCAAGAGAAAGTCCAAGCCTAAAACCGAAAATACAAGTTGCAGTAGTTGTAGCTACAACTACTCTCTAGACTTGCACACTTACTAAATTGCTGCAATGCGCACTAGATTTCTGCAGTTGTGAGCTGTGTGTGTAGAAATGATCTCTGGCATCATGTATTTATACTTCTCTTTTTTAGCTGTTTTCTCTGAATTCTCTTTCTGGAGTCTAAAGACTCAATATTAGTTATTTTCTTTAGCCGAATTGTCTTATAGGGTTATGTCCAAATCTTTAGGGTTTCTTCTTTCTTTTCAGAATATTCTATTCTTGTCAGGTTTACATTTGGAGGTTAATACCTCCTGCAACTACCATAATATCAAGACTCCTTCCTAACTAGGGAGGTATTGAAGGTATTGGTCTTGAGAACAAACATACCATTCAACCGGTAGCATCATCATAGCCACTCAGATTATCTCATGATTAAATCACGAGCACCATCATCACTATTAGTATCATCTGGCAACATCAACTGCAACATCTTTTTAAGCCATACTCCATCTGAGTAATGATGTTGAACAATCACTCACTCCATAGAGTGATACAAGAACTATTCTTCCAATCCAGACATATGTCCTAGAAGAATAATTGTTCTAATAGATGTTGGAAGCCACACCATGGGATACAAGGAATATTCTTCTAATTCAAACATATGTCCCAAAAGAATAACTATCCTGGACCATACACTAGCTATCCATCTAGTTGGTAATCATTTTCAACATTACTAATAGTCTTCATGGAAATTAGAACAATGTCGTTTAATAGAACAAAATTATGTCTATCCATAGTAGTACACAACTACTATCCAGTGGAACACATCCAACACAGTGGCATATAACTACTTTCGAGAGACATACAATCTCCACAGTGATCATATCATCCGATATCAACCTATATAACAATATCATGATGCAAACTGAGTCACCTGGGCCATTCTTCCACTCACATCTGTGAGATATGGAAGAGCATATTCCCTTAGAAGGTAAGACATCAACCATGGGCTATCTGGACTATTCTTCTCAAGCATAGAAGAATAGTTGTCCTTGATTTCTGAGCCTATACCATTCACCTAACAGGGCCATTCCTCCAACACTAATCATAGTGCAACCTGGAGAGAATGATTCTTCCCTAGGGAATGCCTGTCCCTAATTGTTGAACCTAGACCATTCACCTAATTGGGCCATTATTCTGGCACTAATCATAGTGCATCCTGAAGAGAATGAGTCTTCCCTAGGGAATGACTGTCCGAACCATTTCCTGAGGAAATTATTGTCCTGCACCAATCTCCAAAATGAACCATTCTTTGAAACTACTCACAATTGTGAACTTCAAAAGAATGACCTCCCAATGAGGCATGCCATTCTACTTTACCACTACTTAGATTGAATGCCAAGAAGAATGACTGTCCTAGACCATTCCCCCACACTGGCCACAAGGGGAATCATTGTCTATGGTACATCAACAATACATCGAACCATTTTCATTATGAAAATGAATGTCTGATCTAGACCATTTTCCAAACTGGAAAGGAACTGCTCATAATGGACCATTTTTAGAACTGAAAAATGATTGTCCATAAATCAATAACACATCAGTGCTCCCTCCCAACCTGGGAGTAATCTCTTCCTTTTTCAATAAGGAAGTCATCTGCACAAGCCCCAACTTGTTTCTTAAGTACAAAAACTTTTCATCTTGGATAGAGGCTTTACCAAAATATCTGCTATCTGCTCATCTGTGGAGATATATTGTCGAACCACTTCTCTTTTCTAGACTTCATCATGAAGAATATAATGCTTGATCTCAATGTACATCGTTCTGTCATGGAACACTAGTTTTCTCTTAAGGATTCATATAGCTATGATCATTACAATATATCATGGTCGAGTTCAACACTTTTGTTTCCTACTAGCTCATGACATCGTGGAAAAGCTCAAACTGAAACATATCCAAGTGGCACTTCTTCTGTCATCATGAGAGTTTTCCATGGATTGGAAATCCATCATCTCAGACTTTTGAGTAATTATTATGATATGCTATCTATGTTATATAAAGTTTTCACCACGCTTCTGCTGTATATGAGATACTCTGCACAAGGTTGTTTGAATCCATAATAGGTCTTCTTATATCTACATGCATGGGTCTCTTTCTAGTATAAACTTCTTTCTCACTTTCTTTTTTTGGGAAGAATAGTCTTTTACATGTAAATTCCAATCTATGGATATGGGTGAGCTGTCGTTATAGTTTTTCTCCCTCCTTTTGGAAGAACCTATGAATCTCGCAATGCTTCCATTCACAAGTCTTTTTCACATTTTATTACATACATTGTTCTTTATCATAACTTTCATTTATTCTTCTTGATTTCTTCTAGTGGGTTCAAACCAAGCTGGTAGTCTTGTGATTCTCAATATAATAACTAGTTGTTCTGGATTTTCTTTCTTTCTTGGAATCTTCATGTTCTTCGTCATGTTTCTCTTTAGCTCTTGGATCCATGGAGTCTTCTATATATTCCATGCCCTGAAGATTCCAACTTCTTCCTTTCATCATAGGATCATGGATGTAGATGGAAAACTAAAGATACTTTAAGGATTCTTTTTGAAGAAGACTTCTTCTGAACACGTGCTAAGAGAGTCCATGCTTCCGTCTACATCCCTTATTTCCTTTTGCAAAGTGTCACAAGTATTTTTCTGATTTCCTCTTGATTGTTGACTTCTTTCTATTTTGACTTCTTCTGGGTATCTTCAAGTTTGATTCTGATTTCATCTTATCTGGCAATTGTTACTTATATAATAGCTTCCACAAGAATTGTTACCAAGGATTTTCAACGTACTTCATTATTTTAGATACATTACTTGACTAGTAATCACCATAATAGTAATCCTTATCTTGTTATTCTTCCATAGGTGTTGTTTCACTGACCATCTTATCTTATAATAAATAGATATACAATAACTATGTAAACATGGCATGTACAAGGACTATGTTACATAAGAATATTGTTTCCTTGACTAGAAGAAGAAATCTGCTTGATCTTGTTTGACTTTCTTTGAGGGTTCATTTTCTTCGGTAACTGTTGCTTCATGTGTTTCCTTCCTTTTCTTTAACTCGGGACAGTGATTCTTGTAGTGACCATATTTTCAACAATTAAAGCATTGTATTTTTGACATATCCTTCTCTTGATTTGGTTTCTTCCTTGAGCCAAACTTCTTCTTATTCTTGAATTTCTTGAACTTTGTTGTGTAGGCTTGATCATCATCTTTCCTTTGGAATTTCTTTTTTGTGCTAATCCTTGATTATTCTTGTGCACAACAAGTCCAAAGTTATTCAAATGCGGGATACTCCTTTCTTGTGTTCATGCTTGTGGAAAATGCATCCCATGTCTTGGGAAGGCCATTGAGTACTATATTTACTAGTTCCTTCTCTGAAATGATTTCTTCAATAACTTGTAGTTGATCTCTTAACTGATAGATTCTCACAAGGTATGATTTTATGTTGTCATCATCATTCATTTTCATGTCACAGAGCTCATTCTTCATAATTATTACTTGTCCAATGTTTTTGACTAAGAAGAGGTTAGTTAGGGCATCATACATATTCTTAGAGGATTCAAGATGAGAGATGTAGGGTATCAAGTGGTCTTTTACAGAGTCTACTATGATACTCATGGCATTGATGTCATTGTCCTTGAACTTCTCCATAATGGCAACGTTCTGAGGTTCCTTCTCTTTTCCTTCTTCAAACTGTGGTTCCACGATCTCTCCTTTCATGATATCCAACACTTTATTCTTAGCAAGGATGAGGTCAATCCTTGTCTTCCATGCTCTGAAGTTAGAAGATCCTTCTAACTTGTTTTCTGACTTCATAGAGTAAGTCATGACTGCTTTGACTTGGTCAACCTTTGACTTTGACCAAAAACTCAAACTTGATGTCTTAGCTTGATGAGAGTACCAAGAGGTGCGCTAGGTTAGGGTGCACTAAGATTTCCAAAAATTAGGTCAATCTCCACTTAAGGTGCCTCAAAAAGAGGGTTAGGGTTTCGTTGCTGCAACAAAAGCTTTGACTGTGACTACAACTGTAACTGAGCAAATCCTCCCAATATATCTTCCAGTGGTTAGATTGTTCGAAGATAGTGTGGGCCCATAACCTGTTAGAAAATTAGGTGTGCTAATTTAACCATAGAAAATATAGCAATATTTTCACCCAACCATAGGCCAAAGCCACCCCCGAGCACCTTAACCTTGACAGAGAATAATTCTGGAAGAAAACCCTAGGCCTAATAGAAAATCCATGTAGTGTACCTCTCTCCAGAGCTAGCACACAAGGAAAAAATTCCAAACCATAACCAAGAGAAATTCCAAGCCTAAAACCGAAAATACAAGTTGCAGTAGCTGCAACTGTAACTACTCTCCAAACTTGCGCAGTTACTAAATTTCTACAGTGCGTACTAGATTTTTGCAGTTGCGATATGTGTGTGTACAAATAAACTTTTGCATCCTATATTTATACTGCTCTTTCTTAGTTGTTTGGGCTGAATTCTCTTTATGGAGGCTAAAGACTCAATATTAGTTATTTTCTTTAGCCGACTTGTCTTCTAGGGTTATGTCCAAAGCTTTAGGGTTTCTTCTTTCTTTCCAGAATATTCTATTCTTTTCAAGGTTACACGTGGAGGTTAATACCTCTTGCAACTACCATAATATCAACATGCTTCACACATAGGAATGATATGTGTCGACCACCACCTGGTAAATTAGTAAGTCTGAATAGTATTTGAGGGGATCTATATTATTTCTTATAGTACCGCCAAACTTTGTTGGGTCTTGCTGATTAATGCTTACTTTGGATCATAGATTGTGGAGACTTATTGTGGAGATGTTTACTCTATCACTGACAATTTTTTCTCTAGTTGGTTCCACAATGTGGAAGAAGGATTGAATAAGAGTATATTTTTCACTTCTTGTCTGCCGTACAACTCCCACCTTTATTCCTCCGGAGAAACTGCATATAAGGCCTCGGAAGACAAGAGGAAGATGTGGTCCATAATGCACCTGATTATATGGATCAAGTCTGTAGACTAAACAAGTTCATATCTACTAAAAAATGAATGATCGTGTAAATCACTAGATTTGAATATGTTAAAAAAAAGTTTGTTTGTAGTAAGTTCTAATCTACAAATCTGTTAGATCTGTCACTAGGAATATGTGAATATTGCATTATCCTCTCCACTAAGATCATTGTAGTCTCCACATAACAAAGGAACCATATTACCAAGGCTTGTATCATGTTCATATTCAAACCATATGCTACTACCAACCCTGCAATGCCTATGAAGGTGCCATTTCATTAAATTTCATTCTAAATAATATGTATAGTTAGTTCACATTAGTTTACGAAAGGATAATTGCATGCCAAGGAAATCCTTGTGTACTTACTTGGTATAATTACAACTTTTGGAATTCAAATGAGGACCACCAAAGAGAGTGCAAACAAAATATTTGATAGAAAATCCAGCCAAATGCCAAGACACTCATTGGCCTCGACATTGTGGATACTAGGTCTAGTATATATATCAACAAACTTGAGATTTGTCTCCATGAATCGAGACTCATGGTGAAAAATTCTAATGATAGTTGTTCTAGATATTGACTCTGGAGAAAACTGTTATATGAATATAGCCTTTCAAACTCCATCCAAACAAGAAAGTTCCCTAACTATCACTATGCAATATTGTTACATGCATGGAATGCCATAGGATTTACACAAATTCTATTATTCATAATTGTTAAATCCCAATAACAAGGAAAGAAATATGTGAATTACCACATTACAATACCACTCTAGGAATAGAATGTTTCGATAGAATCATTCTCTTTTCCCGTGATCAAAGAAAATGTTAAGCCAAATAAAACGTTAAGCCCAACTGTAGGCCATCTTCTCGGATGGAAACGTGAGAACTTCTCATATTTTCCAATCCCATGTAATTTTTTTAAACATTTGCAGTCTCATGGGACTGTTGATTAATTCTCTCTTTTTAACGTTTGTAGTAGCATAGTAATGATTAATTTTTTTCTTCCTTTTTGAACTGTGCAATAGCATGGGGTGATCATTCATTTGTTTTTAATTTTCAAAGTTTGTAGTAGCAAGGAATTGATAAATCATTTTCAATGTTAAAATCAATTCTATTCAACAATGCACTTATATCCATGATAGTGTAACTAGCATGTTGTCATAATATATATGTAGCTACAATTGTATAAGTTCCATTGATCTTATTAGTCACTGTCCTTTGGGTTGAGGGACTATTAGTAACCGATTTTCAATTTTACTATTAACTTGGTACATAAACCAATAAGTTATTATTACTTTAACCAAAGTTTCCAAAAAAAATCATATAATTT
Source organism: Picea mariana (assembly GCA_032191745.1). NCBI lineage: Eukaryota > Viridiplantae > Streptophyta > Pinopsida > Pinales > Pinaceae > Picea > Picea mariana. The sequence goes on along the minus strand of JASDQU010374123.1, from coordinate 41,063 downwards.
ATATAATTTAGATTGTTCAGGATGTTTTTTAACCTAAGTTTGTGTTCAACCTCTTATTTGGACTCTTCCCGAGGCAGAGAGGTGAAAATATTAGGTTAACTTTGCTTTAAAGGGCACATTTATGTTCTGATTTTATTAGAAAGAAGTAATGCTAGAGATGGATCTAGCATTACTTTGAAAACATTAAATGTTATCCCATGTATTAACACATGTTTATGACATCCATTTTGTTTCCACTTAGAAAACTTTTAACTTACACCTGAAACACTGCACAACATGACACAACTCTACCCACTGCACAACATGACACAACACATTAGAGTGACATAACACAAAGAGGTGTCCATGAGCCTATTTCTTCTTCACTTTCCCTGGCCTCTACCTTAATTTTTCCCTTCTGCTGAGCATCCAGACTCTTCGCCCCTCCTTCTGCTCTAGAGTGACCATTGCCCCTCCATTCCCTTATGCTTACGGACAACAAATGATCAAGCCTCCTCCACCTAGAGAGTCATTGGCAACACATACAACAAAAAGAGCACTCTCGAAGTAATAATAACCAGTTCGAGCAGCGACAACACCTCCAAGTCTGTTATTTACAATATTTGTAAATTATTTCCTGTTTTTAGTTTTTTTTCTTCAATACTATCACTCAAATATACTTTCAAGGATTCTAGACTTAGCAGGTTGACTATAGTAAAAACTTAGTATTGAATATCAAGAACACTATTAACAATATAAGGGCATTTATAACATCATAATGACTAAAATTCCATGTTCAATAACTTTCCCACACTCACAAATGAAATACAACATGCTTCTTTAGACGCTCTCCATCCAGCTTCCTCCATTCTGGGTTCTCCCGGCCTCGGGTTGCACCAACCGAACGTTCAAGCATAACGATGGTTTAAACCAGCTTTCGTGTTCTCCCAGCCCTCACTCAGTGCCTCCACCATCAATCACCGGTATCCTGCTTGTAATAAATAAATGTAGTGAAACGAGACTCATCAGTAATAATAAAATCACTTTAAGTGCCAAAATGATAGAGATTTATAAACTTGAAATTAGAGGGTTTTCATGATTCTGTACCAACTAAACAGAGTTTTTGCCCCAAATCAGGTAGGCCATCAATATATCAATAAATTGTATTTTCTTTTTGCAGTGGTTTTAGTAGATCTACAGAGGTCATTGTGTGGAATTTTCATTTCGGTCATTGTGTGGAATTTTCATTTCAAAACGGCTTTAGAAGATATACAAACCAACCTGCTAGTAGGCTATAGAACCTTGTTGGAATCTTCTCAAACACTAGTATGTAACAATATCTTCAATGGTTGGAAGAATCATCTAGGGTTTTAACATTTTCTATCATTTTGTGAGCTTCTAATCTCTAGCCATTGTTGGATGTTGGAATTGTTATTACTATTCATGGTTAAAAATATTAACATGACTAAAACAGGAACTAGGGACTTACTTGGGCATCCCTTGCATGCGACCTCGACCTCAAGATGCAGATTCTATGCAGCAACCAGTTCACTGGGCGGCCAAATTTATGGTCCTTAGCTGCTGAAACCCTGAGCCATTCATTGATTGCTAATCCCATTCTTTATCATGGCCTTTCTTCCCTTAGCGTTCATTGATAGCTTTCCATTCCTTTCCAATTGGAAGATGCATTCACTCCGGTCGGAGCAAAGGCAAATAGGTCGAATGAATGACAATGAGAGGAGAGGATTTAAACCATGAACTGTTGGCAGATTTATAATAGGTTGTTTAAATTTTACACTAGTCATAATATTCCTTATTCATTAGCAGATTTATAATAGGTCATCATTTAAATCCTAGAGAAGTTTGTAACTTGAAACAATCAAAACGCATGATCTATTTTTCTTTGGTTGAAGTGAGCCTGGGCTATATTCCCACTCCAAAATCATTTCTACTATGATCTCGTCATTTCTTATGGAGGATGACGAGAATATCATTTACTTGTTTAAAAAAAAATGTCAATCCAAAAGATAGGGATGGAGATCTAGAGTTTGCATGCAAAAAATGACCTATGCCTAGGGTGCTTATGCGACTGATTAAACTGATGGAATTGTTTGATGGATGAACAAGTGAACCCCTCTATTTATGGACAACTTGCATGTGAGAAAACTGTTGTATAGAGATATCGATTACTGAACAGGTGGAAATCCATTACGCACATGTCTAGACTGTGGATGGAGGGCTACTCGTGGAAAGTAACAAGTCCACTTTCTGCCAGCTGGATGAGTTTTTCCTTCAATCTATTGAAAATCCAAATTTAAAGTTAGTTCCGGCAAGCCATTTTCATATTGTTCACGCAAACAGACGATAAGGAAGGGGATCTGATGTGGATAGAGAGCGGAGCTCATAGAGCCTCAATTTTAGTTTAGCTTGATTGATTATTTTTATGGTGGCTATTAACCCGCAGAAGCAGACTTTACTTATTACTGGTCGAGTCAATCTTTTGAGTTTTCCACGTGATGAGACACACACTCTTCTTTGCAATGATCTTGGTTCATGAAACCTGAATTATATCACATGCAACTTTCCTCATTGAATATGATTATTTGTTCACTTTATTCTTCACTTATTAGCAAATCGAGTTTAACAAAGAACTAAAAATAGACTATTACAAGAGTTGCATGGTTGTAAATGAGATAAGAGAATCAAAACGCAGTATTTTGTGAGCGCCATGCTTATTCCATGATAACATATATCCCAACCTAGGTTTACCATTCTAGGAATTCCGTAGGGAAACAAACAAGAGAGATTCCACTTTCTCGACTAAAGTACTCGAGGAAAATAATTTCTAGATAGATTATGGAGTAGAGAAAGGGAATTCATTCCCTATTACTGTGTTTATCAAAATACATAAATATGCTCTAAAAGCTAAAGCTAAAGTCAGACGGGTTAAGATCATTAGTGAGAGTTGGCGTGAGCACATTGATTCCAGGGAAACCATTAGACTAGAGGATAACACTTAATTGATAAGGGAGAAATGCATTCAGAATTGGAAGAAGGAACATAATTCTTAATATTAGCTCGCGGCCAGAGACTAATCGAATGCCCTCTTTCTTTTTAATAGAAGGAGAGTCTACCTTCCAAATTACTGAACACTAATCTCTTGAATCTTATATTTGCTTGAATGATTTGAATGGAGAAAAACTAGCAAACATTAATCTCACTAATTTTCTATTTCCAAAGTCAATCATCTATACACACTCAACTTCATGAATAATGATGACCCTAAAAATAGTTAATAAAAAAATAAAAAACCATATTTATATTACTAAGTGAAACAATTGGTTGCCCAACTATTAAACAAACAAATACAGATTCAGTAAGAAGTTTAATAAACAAATACAGATTCAATATTTTTTTTAACAATTGCAATCTTATTTGCAGCAAATAGCCAACATGTAGCAATAACATAAGCTATCTCCATCATGAAACATGTTTTTCCAGCTACGTAATATCTCTCTAAATGTCATCAAAGCCAAACAACAAGCTTCTCTACCTTCTAGGCAGGGACTTGTTGCTACACAACTCTCCTTGTTGTTATTAGCATCTGTTAGGGTCCTAACCCGCACATAGGTAGAACAATATATTTGGATGTAATAAAGGTCAATATTAATAAGGCCTTTCAATAAAATAGAATAAGGTGGATGTAAGAAGACCTAATAGAAGCTTCTGCTTCTAGAAGGATCTTCCTCTAGATGCTTCTTTTTAGCATAAATAGGAGTTGAGGGTATGAGAACCCTAGCTTGGATATTATTGTAATAGAGCTTTGCACAACTGGAGGTTGCCCCCTCGAAGAGGCCCGTGAACATTGCTTTCAGATTCAAAGTGCTATTTCTGTTGTTATTCTTATATGATTTTAGTGTTATTGTGGTGAATGTTCTGGTTATATTGCTATTATTCTGCCATTACTAGCATTTTATTTTTGTTCTGCATACATTTTATATCTAGTATATTACAAGTGGTATCAGAGCACTTTCCTCGGTAGAAAGTGTGGTTTAATTTTTTTTTTCCAGGGTAGAGACGTATTCCGACGTCTTTAAGCCACAGAGAAACGATCACCTTCGCACTCCTTAAAGCTCTCCCCCATGTCAAACATTGGTGGAAAACTTACTGGGAGCAGAGTTCCACAGAGGAGTCTGGAATATATCAGGCCAAGCCCACTTGGCATTTTTGTGTGGATGTGGTAAAGGAACAATATTACCCTG
>JASDQU010374123.1:14549-29400 GCA_032191745.1 Picea mariana | reverse complement strand
AATGAATGATCGTGTAAATCACTAGATTTGAATATGTTAAAAAAAAGTTTGTTTGTAGTAAGTTCTAATCTACAAATCTGTTAGATCTGTCACTAGGAATATGTGAATATTGCATTATCCTCTCCACTAAGATCATTGTAGTCTCCACATAACAAAGGAACCATATTACCAAGGCTTGTATCATGTTCATATTCAAACCATATGCTACTACCAACCCTGCAATGCCTATGAAGGTGCCATTTCATTAAATTTCATTCTAAATAATATGTATAGTTAGTTCACATTAGTTTACGAAAGGATAATTGCATGCCAAGGAAATCCTTGTGTACTTACTTGGTATAATTACAACTTTTGGAATTCAAATGAGGACCACCAAAGAGAGTGCAAACAAAATATTTGATAGAAAATCCAGCCAAATGCCAAGACACTCATTGGCCTCGACATTGTGGATACTAGGTCTAGTATATATATCAACAAACTTGAGATTTGTCTCCATGAATCGAGACTCATGGTGAAAAATTCTAATGATAGTTGTTCTAGATATTGACTCTGGAGAAAACTGTTATATGAATATAGCCTTTCAAACTCCATCCAAACAAGAAAGTTCCCTAACTATCACTATGCAATATTGTTACATGCATGGAATGCCATAGGATTTACACAAATTCTATTATTCATAATTGTTAAATCCCAATAACAAGGAAAGAAATATGTGAATTACCACATTACAATACCACTCTAGGAATAGAATGTTTCGATAGAATCATTCTCTTTTCCCGTGATCAAAGAAAATGTTAAGCCAAATAAAACGTTAAGCCCAACTGTAGGCCATCTTCTCGGATGGAAACGTGAGAACTTCTCATATTTTCCAATCCCATGTAATTTTTTTAAACATTTGCAGTCTCATGGGACTGTTGATTAATTCTCTCTTTTTAACGTTTGTAGTAGCATAGTAATGATTAATTTTTTTCTTCCTTTTTGAACTGTGCAATAGCATGGGGTGATCATTCATTTGTTTTTAATTTTCAAAGTTTGTAGTAGCAAGGAATTGATAAATCATTTTCAATGTTAAAATCAATTCTATTCAACAATGCACTTATATCCATGATAGTGTAACTAGCATGTTGTCATAATATATATGTAGCTACAATTGTATAAGTTCCATTGATCTTATTAGTCACTGTCCTTTGGGTTGAGGGACTATTAGTAACCGATTTTCAATTTTACTATTAACTTGGTACATAAACCAATAAGTTATTATTACTTTAACCAAAGTTTCCAAAAAAAATCATATAATTTATATAATTTAGATTGTTCAGGATGTTTTTTAACCTAAGTTTGTGTTCAACCTCTTATTTGGACTCTTCCCGAGGCAGAGAGGTGAAAATATTAGGTTAACTTTGCTTTAAAGGGCACATTTATGTTCTGATTTTATTAGAAAGAAGTAATGCTAGAGATGGATCTAGCATTACTTTGAAAACATTAAATGTTATCCCATGTATTAACACATGTTTATGACATCCATTTTGTTTCCACTTAGAAAACTTTTAACTTACACCTGAAACACTGCACAACATGACACAACTCTACCCACTGCACAACATGACACAACACATTAGAGTGACATAACACAAAGAGGTGTCCATGAGCCTATTTCTTCTTCACTTTCCCTGGCCTCTACCTTAATTTTTCCCTTCTGCTGAGCATCCAGACTCTTCGCCCCTCCTTCTGCTCTAGAGTGACCATTGCCCCTCCATTCCCTTATGCTTACGGACAACAAATGATCAAGCCTCCTCCACCTAGAGAGTCATTGGCAACACATACAACAAAAAGAGCACTCTCGAAGTAATAATAACCAGTTCGAGCAGCGACAACACCTCCAAGTCTGTTATTTACAATATTTGTAAATTATTTCCTGTTTTTAGTTTTTTTTCTTCAATACTATCACTCAAATATACTTTCAAGGATTCTAGACTTAGCAGGTTGACTATAGTAAAAACTTAGTATTGAATATCAAGAACACTATTAACAATATAAGGGCATTTATAACATCATAATGACTAAAATTCCATGTTCAATAACTTTCCCACACTCACAAATGAAATACAACATGCTTCTTTAGACGCTCTCCATCCAGCTTCCTCCATTCTGGGTTCTCCCGGCCTCGGGTTGCACCAACCGAACGTTCAAGCATAACGATGGTTTAAACCAGCTTTCGTGTTCTCCCAGCCCTCACTCAGTGCCTCCACCATCAATCACCGGTATCCTGCTTGTAATAAATAAATGTAGTGAAACGAGACTCATCAGTAATAATAAAATCACTTTAAGTGCCAAAATGATAGAGATTTATAAACTTGAAATTAGAGGGTTTTCATGATTCTGTACCAACTAAACAGAGTTTTTGCCCCAAATCAGGTAGGCCATCAATATATCAATAAATTGTATTTTCTTTTTGCAGTGGTTTTAGTAGATCTACAGAGGTCATTGTGTGGAATTTTCATTTCGGTCATTGTGTGGAATTTTCATTTCAAAACGGCTTTAGAAGATATACAAACCAACCTGCTAGTAGGCTATAGAACCTTGTTGGAATCTTCTCAAACACTAGTATGTAACAATATCTTCAATGGTTGGAAGAATCATCTAGGGTTTTAACATTTTCTATCATTTTGTGAGCTTCTAATCTCTAGCCATTGTTGGATGTTGGAATTGTTATTACTATTCATGGTTAAAAATATTAACATGACTAAAACAGGAACTAGGGACTTACTTGGGCATCCCTTGCATGCGACCTCGACCTCAAGATGCAGATTCTATGCAGCAACCAGTTCACTGGGCGGCCAAATTTATGGTCCTTAGCTGCTGAAACCCTGAGCCATTCATTGATTGCTAATCCCATTCTTTATCATGGCCTTTCTTCCCTTAGCGTTCATTGATAGCTTTCCATTCCTTTCCAATTGGAAGATGCATTCACTCCGGTCGGAGCAAAGGCAAATAGGTCGAATGAATGACAATGAGAGGAGAGGATTTAAACCATGAACTGTTGGCAGATTTATAATAGGTTGTTTAAATTTTACACTAGTCATAATATTCCTTATTCATTAGCAGATTTATAATAGGTCATCATTTAAATCCTAGAGAAGTTTGTAACTTGAAACAATCAAAACGCATGATCTATTTTTCTTTGGTTGAAGTGAGCCTGGGCTATATTCCCACTCCAAAATCATTTCTACTATGATCTCGTCATTTCTTATGGAGGATGACGAGAATATCATTTACTTGTTTAAAAAAAAATGTCAATCCAAAAGATAGGGATGGAGATCTAGAGTTTGCATGCAAAAAATGACCTATGCCTAGGGTGCTTATGCGACTGATTAAACTGATGGAATTGTTTGATGGATGAACAAGTGAACCCCTCTATTTATGGACAACTTGCATGTGAGAAAACTGTTGTATAGAGATATCGATTACTGAACAGGTGGAAATCCATTACGCACATGTCTAGACTGTGGATGGAGGGCTACTCGTGGAAAGTAACAAGTCCACTTTCTGCCAGCTGGATGAGTTTTTCCTTCAATCTATTGAAAATCCAAATTTAAAGTTAGTTCCGGCAAGCCATTTTCATATTGTTCACGCAAACAGACGATAAGGAAGGGGATCTGATGTGGATAGAGAGCGGAGCTCATAGAGCCTCAATTTTAGTTTAGCTTGATTGATTATTTTTATGGTGGCTATTAACCCGCAGAAGCAGACTTTACTTATTACTGGTCGAGTCAATCTTTTGAGTTTTCCACGTGATGAGACACACACTCTTCTTTGCAATGATCTTGGTTCATGAAACCTGAATTATATCACATGCAACTTTCCTCATTGAATATGATTATTTGTTCACTTTATTCTTCACTTATTAGCAAATCGAGTTTAACAAAGAACTAAAAATAGACTATTACAAGAGTTGCATGGTTGTAAATGAGATAAGAGAATCAAAACGCAGTATTTTGTGAGCGCCATGCTTATTCCATGATAACATATATCCCAACCTAGGTTTACCATTCTAGGAATTCCGTAGGGAAACAAACAAGAGAGATTCCACTTTCTCGACTAAAGTACTCGAGGAAAATAATTTCTAGATAGATTATGGAGTAGAGAAAGGGAATTCATTCCCTATTACTGTGTTTATCAAAATACATAAATATGCTCTAAAAGCTAAAGCTAAAGTCAGACGGGTTAAGATCATTAGTGAGAGTTGGCGTGAGCACATTGATTCCAGGGAAACCATTAGACTAGAGGATAACACTTAATTGATAAGGGAGAAATGCATTCAGAATTGGAAGAAGGAACATAATTCTTAATATTAGCTCGCGGCCAGAGACTAATCGAATGCCCTCTTTCTTTTTAATAGAAGGAGAGTCTACCTTCCAAATTACTGAACACTAATCTCTTGAATCTTATATTTGCTTGAATGATTTGAATGGAGAAAAACTAGCAAACATTAATCTCACTAATTTTCTATTTCCAAAGTCAATCATCTATACACACTCAACTTCATGAATAATGATGACCCTAAAAATAGTTAATAAAAAAATAAAAAACCATATTTATATTACTAAGTGAAACAATTGGTTGCCCAACTATTAAACAAACAAATACAGATTCAGTAAGAAGTTTAATAAACAAATACAGATTCAATATTTTTTTTAACAATTGCAATCTTATTTGCAGCAAATAGCCAACATGTAGCAATAACATAAGCTATCTCCATCATGAAACATGTTTTTCCAGCTACGTAATATCTCTCTAAATGTCATCAAAGCCAAACAACAAGCTTCTCTACCTTCTAGGCAGGGACTTGTTGCTACACAACTCTCCTTGTTGTTATTAGCATCTGTTAGGGTCCTAACCCGCACATAGGTAGAACAATATATTTGGATGTAATAAAGGTCAATATTAATAAGGCCTTTCAATAAAATAGAATAAGGTGGATGTAAGAAGACCTAATAGAAGCTTCTGCTTCTAGAAGGATCTTCCTCTAGATGCTTCTTTTTAGCATAAATAGGAGTTGAGGGTATGAGAACCCTAGCTTGGATATTATTGTAATAGAGCTTTGCACAACTGGAGGTTGCCCCCTCGAAGAGGCCCGTGAACATTGCTTTCAGATTCAAAGTGCTATTTCTGTTGTTATTCTTATATGATTTTAGTGTTATTGTGGTGAATGTTCTGGTTATATTGCTATTATTCTGCCATTACTAGCATTTTATTTTTGTTCTGCATACATTTTATATCTAGTATATTACAAGTGGTATCAGAGCACTTTCCTCGGTAGAAAGTGTGGTTTAATTTTTTTTTTCCAGGGTAGAGACGTATTCCGACGTCTTTAAGCCACAGAGAAACGATCACCTTCGCACTCCTTAAAGCTCTCCCCCATGTCAAACATTGGTGGAAAACTTACTGGGAGCAGAGTTCCACAGAGGAGTCTGGAATATATCAGGCCAAGCCCACTTGGCATTTTTGTGTGGATGTGGTAAAGGAACAATATTACCCTGTTGGCAACTATGAGGACCAATACATGAGATGGACCACACTGCGGCAAGAGAGGGGCCAAGGAGTTCCGGAGTTCACCAATACTTTCCATACCTTGTGCACCAAGCTGGGTATCAAGGACTCCGAACAACATTTGGTTCTAAAATACCCCGAGGCTCTACACAGATACATCCAAATTTAAATGGATTTTCTGGACATCCCATCACTCAGTTCTGCTTATCGATATGTTGTTAAAATCGAGTAGAAGTTTAAGCACCAGAACAAACAGGAGTTTAGATCTACAAATCCACAACAACCAAAGTATGAGAAAGATGGCCCTAACAAACAACTTCCTGAAAACCAGTCTAAGCTACAGGAAAAGAAGGGTCACCGAATGATGAAGAAGGACACCGGAAAATGGTGTGATTTCCACAAAATCCCCTGGCACAACACCGATGAATGTCCCTCAACACAGTCATTTGTGGCTGAGATCAAAGACAAGGAGCCGAACCCTGATTCATAATCTGATTATGAAAATACTGGTAAAAGACAGATCATCGAAGCAGACCCCACTTCTATTGTCGTGACCACAACAATTCAACCAGAAGAACCAATAGATCCTGAAGAGGGAGAGTGCCTTTTTCATTCACATATGTGGGTGAAGGGGACCCCGCTTCATTTTATTTTTGATAGAGGAATCCAGAAGAACCTCATCTTAGCAGAGGTCGTCAAACAGTTGGGATTGTTGACAACACCACACCCGCAACCATATAACATCAGGTGGCTTTGCCAGGGACAAAGTCTTTGTGTCATCCAACAACGTCGATTGTCATACGACATCCAACCCTTCAAGGATGAGGTATTATGTGATGTTTCCCCATTCGATGTCTGTGATGTTCTCTTGGGCTAGCCATATATGTGGAGACGCCATGCTGTTTATGAATTTCGACCCCGCAGTGTCATTGTTTCTTTGGGGGGTCATCTCTACAGAATACCAGAGGTAGTTCCGACTATTGTTCCACCTAAACAGTGTCGCAAGGTAGTATCTCATACTATAAAATTCATCTTCTTCACAATCTGTTCAAAAGGGGAACGAAAGGACACTGCAACCACTACAGCCTCACCCCAGGCACCTTCTATCCAACAGAAGTAGGTCGAAAAGGTTGCAACAAAGTGCAAAGCTTCCTTCTTCACACCATCCTCTCATGTATCTTGACTTGTTGAACAACCTCAGCCTCAACAGGTTCGTGACAAACTTCCACAAACTAAGCCATGCGACATCTCCAACAAGGCAAGCAGCTCACCAAGATTTAGATTCAACAAACGCGTTTTCCTCTTCCTCGGGCACTCAATGCAATGGAGAAAATTTCTTCCTAAGGAGGGAGGATTGATCCAGGTGGATATCGGTGGCCACCCACCTTTTCCAACTGGCTCAAAACATTTTTCCGGCAATTTTGGTAATTTACTATTTTTAACAGTTTTTCGGGTCCTGAACTTCCGGAGCCATTTTGAGGCCCTAAACGACCTTTTTTGGTAAAATGGGGAGAAACATGGAAGTTCCTTCGATGTTTCTCACACAAAAATTGTAGTCCTCGTATATATATTTCTAACGAGGTATCGAGCACCCCAAGCAAAGATCGTATGCAAAAGTTAGCCCCCCAGGAAGTTGATGTATCAACTACCTCCATTGGGGCCCACAAACCTTTTGGATTTTCATCTTCCGGGGATAGGGTTTTGGATTTTCCTTATGTTAAAAAGGCCCTTAGAGCCTCATTGTAACAATCATATTCTTGCAAATGCGAGTAGCCATCACATCTCTTCTCAGAGATAAGCTGCCACCATTCTAGCGAGTCTTTCACTCTTTATTTTTATAGTCATTGTACATTTATTTCATTAATAGAAATCCTGTATCTCTGTGTTTATGGTTGCATCTATGATACATTTTTTTTATATTATTGGATATCCGCGATATCTTTGTGCATTTGTTTATTATATCTTCGCTCTCATTTCGTGCCGAAAATTATTCGGATCAGGGAGATATTATTAGTTGTTGATTCTTCTAAGAATTACGTATTTGTTGCACAAAAGGGGATATAAAGTAAATATTATCATTTATACCATGTTTTTATCCTTGTGCCTATTTTGTATGGACATGTAAATCCCAATATCAATGTTTGTGATAGAAATATAGATTATAATTAAATGATTAAGAATTGTCATTTTTTCAATAGTGGTGATCATACACATGATACATTTTTTGTTTAACATTGTTTTGATTCATTTATATAGAGTTAACAAATCTATGGTTGTGTTGGATAGTTTAAATCAAGATGATAATTCTTTTGGTCGAATCACCTGTGTTAGCCTGTGACTCCTATATAATCATGAATTCTTACACCACCTTATTGTATTTCACATTAGGGTGAGTGCAAGATGTTCATGGCTGAAAAAGTGGCAAGGGCATGATTAAGAATGCACACTCGCAGGGAGGCGTTCACGTTCTTAGGAATGTGCACGCATTCCTATACCTATAGGTTTGGATATGGAAGAACCTCCATGTGGATATCCATGTAGTTTTCGTGGAAAAAACATGTGCATGGTATTAATCAGTAAAACATGTGTGGTCCTAATAACGCACACACGTTATTACTGATAAAAATATTTAAAGCTCTCAAGCGCGATTTGTGCCCATTGTGCACAAATAGCGCTCGTGTTCTCTCATTGGTAAAATATAGTGGAGCTAGAGAGAGGAAGAAAGGGAGGAGGGCACCATGTCCAGGTATGTTGCATTTTTTCTAATTTTTATCCAATTTAGTCATTCCAATTTAGTATTTTGCTCCCAATAATGTAAATTAAAAAAAAGTTGTAACCTAATTTACATTCCATGGATTTTAAATTGAAACATATATAATACAATGGAACCCAAATACAATTTAAACCACTCAAAATAAAACCAATAAGATTAAAACCCCAACCCACCACCACCACACAATGTAAACATTGAAATTGATGAGCGGTTTGTTATATTGCAAACCCTTGAGGAAAAATTAAGGGAGACTAGAGAGCCTAGAAAAGTATCCTTGGCCACTTATTTGTACATCATTATGCATTCCATTACAAGTGCCCAAGGACAATTGACCTCTATTTCTGATTATAGGGCACAGATGTATGAGTACTATAGCACTAGTTTGGACAAAAATCATGTCAAAGAACTGGGAATTTAAAAACAACAAATATTGTTTATTTTTAAGGATCTTAGAAATGGAAAAGAACTACCATTGACCAGGAAATGCATCTCCATTGACTAGTGCATCCATCCCCAGATTAGTCAAAACTGAATGGATAGGTGGCACATGTTTTTTGATAAACCTCCCTACAATAATAGAAAGATTCCCTTTGTTGGATTCTTACGGGCTGACCCAGGTTCTAACTACAGGATTTCCAACAATGCTTCAATCATCGGCCCTTTTGGATACCAGAAGGAAACACAACACACAAAGTGCACTGCACAGTCTCACCTGAGATGGCTTCAATGGGTGGCCGCAAGACTTAGGTGTCTGCAATCATTGGATGGGATGTGTATCTCTCTCACAAGCATTATATCTACCCAAATCCTGTCCCTCAAATCCCCATTTATTATACTGATCTTAACTCTTACCAATGACACAACATATAACCAATGATACAGATTCATTCAATGTTGTGCAATATTATTCCATCTATTATTTTATCATATTTATCATATATCTCATTAACTCAAATATAAATGTAAGCAATGCAAACATTCATACACATGACACAGATATATTGTGGTTCACCCCCTCCTGGGCTACGTCCACAAAGATTTATTGCTTTGGCTACGTCCACAAAGATTTATCGAGGTATGTTGATGAGTTTGATATATATTGTTTGTTTTTGAGATAGTATGACATGTGTATTTGGTATAGATGTTGATACTATCTGTTGTTTGTTTGTATGTGTAGATATGGAACCTCACGGGTGTGAGGTTGAGTTGCTGAGGGCGCTAGCTCGCTAGGAGTCGGGGAGACCGCCACGAGGAGGGCCGTGGGTAGGAGAGAGATGTAGGGCGTGAGGACGGCGAGGTGAGACCAACTGAGCCTGAGAGAGCAACGAGAAGAAGTCGGTTTGATGACCCAGGTGCCGGGCCATCACATGCTCCTTCGACGAATGCCGGAGTAGATTTTGAGGATATTCACCGCCGCCTAGAGGCAGTGCTACAGGGCGTGCCTGAGGGCATGTGGTCGCATATCCAGGATGAGGGAATCCTGGAGTAGTGTGTGGGGGTTTCGCCACTGTGGCAGGCCGTGGTACGACGAGCAGCAGTAGCAGGTGCTGCTATGACTAGACGATTACCTCCTAGTCTGGGGGAACCAGTAGTGTGTGGGGGACCACCGCCTGTGGGAGGGGCAAGAGGTGGAGCTCTAGAGGCACCGTGAGTGGTGTTCCATGTATTTTTTGTATTTTTGTATATAAGCCAGTGAGCCCATTTTGTACCGAGGTGCTTTTACTGGCCCGTGGATACTTGTATTTTTGTATGTAAACATTTGGATGGCACTGTGGACCGGCTTATATATACATGAGTATACATTTTGAGATCTATGTGATGTTTTACATGTGTTTTGTTAATGTGTTTATGATCTCTAATATATATATGCTGTGATAGGGTTTTGATATGTTTATGTATGTGTAGAGGTATTTTGATGTGATATATGCTAGTCTAACACAATGTTAGCTAAGTTATTTGTAATTTGATTCAATTGTCTTGGAATATGTGTAAATGTAATGAAATCAAAATGTCGAGATAAAAGTATAACCTACAAGTATTTGCGAAAGAGGCAAGGATCGCGGATGCGGTACACATTGTTGAGCTAGAGAACGACTAGTTGAGAGTCGAGAAATATGCTAAGGTGACGAATATGATGATGCTGGGCATCGGTGAGGAGGCCAATGATGAAAGTGTATTCAGCTTGGTTGTTGGTGGTTGAACCCAAACATATGCTGCTCGAATGGAGCATTTCATGTGAGGGGGTATAGAGGGCCCAAGTTGTCGAAGTGAGATTTTGTGTCCAACGGCTGGCACCATTGGCGTAACCGATGTGGTAGGCTGGTGGAGGAAGCATCTGTCAAATAGCACAAATGATAGTTTAGACATGAGGGATGGAAAAAGATTAAAAACACTATAAAAGAAATAACCTAAAGTAGAATTGCTACGCTTTAGGCATAAAATTTCTTTAAGTATAACCCATTGACAGGTTCTTTGAGAGAGAGGCCTTCAGGAGAGGCCAGGATGTATGCACCTTTGGTGAGGAAATTTTGGATAATATATGGGTCATGCCATAGTGACTCGAATTTTCCATGACCAAAGGTATCATGAGTGATATCATAAGCAAGGACGAGGTCACCTTCGTGAAATGAGAAAAGGTTGACATGGCGATCAAAGGTGCCCTTTGACCGTCTTTTAGCTGCCTCATTGTTCTGTAATGAAGATCGACGATCTTCATCTAGGGACTCTAAGTTCAGCAAGCACTGCTCCATTGGAGCAGTGTCGGGTAATAGCTCAATTGCGGTGCATAAGGTGGGAATTTCGCACTCGATAGGAAGAGTGGCCTCATGGACTAGATGAAATGGTGTGAAACCAGTGGCTATTTTCACAGCTGTACGGTAAGCCCATAGCGCGGAAAATAACATATGATGCCAATTTGTCTTATGTTTGTTAACCGTGAACTGTAACATGGTATTGAGGACCTTGTTAACTTCTTCGACCTGTCCATTATACTGAGGGTAATATGGTGAGGCAAACTCGTGGGAGAATCCTAACCGAGATGAGAGTTCAATGAAAATCTCATTCTCAAATTGTTTCCCATGATCGAAAACTAATTGGAGTGGTACTCCAAAGCAGGATATGACGTGGTTAAAGAAATAATGCGCTGCAGTGTCAACGATATTGTTGAAGGTGGGCATAGCTTCCGCCCATTTTGTGAAGTAATCAACTGCAACAACAATGTATTTGTGGCCATTGCTGGAGGGGGGATTACAGGTTATGAAGTTGATGCCCCATTTACAAAAGGGGTCGGCAGTAATGACTAGATGAAGAAGAGCAGGTGGCGCTCGTGCTTTGTTGGCATAAAGCTGACACTTCTCACATCGCTTCACGGCATGAATGCAATCGTGGAACAATGTAGGCCAAAAATAACCTGCTCGAATGATTTTCTAAGCAGTGGACATTCTCAATAGATGGCCACCACATGCGTCGCTGTGGCAGTCGTTCAAGACTCTATCGGCTTTGTCAATAGTCAGGCATCGACGAAGAATGGTGTCGACCCCTCGCCAGTATAAGATGTCTCCGACGAGGAGATAGCGGGAGGCTTGGTGGCGAATACGATGATGATCGTCTCGAGAAAGGTGGTTACCGAAATTTTGAGTTCGGAGGTAGACGAGGAGGTCTCCGTACCAAGGGTCATTCGAAGTGATGTAAAAGAGATGTTCATCGGGGAAGTCGGTATTGACGGGGGCACTGGAAGTGTTAGAGGGGAAGGCCGTGACAAGTTTGGCGAGGACGAGAGCTTTCTTGCTCTTGGGTGTGGATAATTTAAGATCGTATTCCTGAAGGATAACGATCCATTGGGAAAATTTTCCATTAATTTGCTGACGGCTAAGCAAGTATCGCATAGGGTTGGAATCTGCTACGACCTTAGTCATGCAAAGAAGAATGTAATGACGCAGTTTCTGGACTACAAGAATGACTGGAAGGGCTAGTTTCTCTTCGTGTTTGTACTTCAAGGCTAGCCCAGAGAGGTTTTTACTAATGTAATAAATGACATGCTCACGATCGTCATCACCGATTTGAACGAGAACTCCTGCTACTGAGACAACTGATGCTGATATGTAGAGGATATAGTCGCGATTGTAGTCGGGTGCACTAATTAAAGGGGTGTTGGAGAGCGTCATTTTAAGATCATCAAATGATTTTTGGGCATGTTCATCCTAGTGAAATGGGATTTCGTGGCGTAGTAAGCAAAGGAAACTGTGTGCTCGAGTGGCGTAGTCTGTGACAAAATGCCGTAGAAAGTTATCTTTTCCTTGTAGGCTCTAGAGTTAACGTAAATTTCGGGGAGATGGAATTTTGGTGATGGCTTGGACTTTGAGGGGGTCCACGGTAATACTGCTTTGGGAAATGATGAATCCGAGGAGGCGCCCTGCAGTGACATAGAACACGCACTTGAGGGGGTTCAGGTGGATGTTGTACTGATGACACCGTTGGAAGATGATCCGTAAATCATCAAGATGTTGGGTGCATTTCTTGGATCGAGCTGTGAGGTTGTCCAAGTATGCAAGGATGATATGAGCCAGATAGTGAAAAGTGTATGTCATAGCTCGTTGGAAAGTTGTGCCATCATTCTTTAAGCCAAAAGGCATGACCCGGTATGAAAAAGTACCCCAAGGGGTAGTGAATGCGGTTTTGTATTGATCGGTTGGGTGAATTTGGATTTGATTATAACTAGTGAAACCGTCCATGAAGGATAAAGATTTGTGGCCAGCACAGTCGTCAATAATTTGATCGATGAAAGGCATTGGAAAGTTGTCTTTGGGACATGCGTGATTGAGATCGCGAAAGTTCGTGCAGATGCGGATAGTGCCCTATTTTTTATTAATGGGCACAGGGTTGGAAACCCATGAGGTATAGGCGATGGGGTAGATGAACCCAGCTGCACGTAATTTTTCAATCTCGTCTTTGATGGCCACCCCTTTGGATGGGTGTAGTGGTCGCTGTTTTTGATGAAATGGTGTGATGTCTGGCCAAGTGTCGATGCGATGTTCGACGATTGAGGGTTCAAGGCCGGGCATTTCTGTGTATGACCAGGAAAAAATATCCCGATATTCTTGGAAGAGGGCTTTATAGCTGGTGATTTCTTGAGGAGTGCAAGTGGATCCAATGATGATTTCCTCGACGACGCCATTTTTGATGGAAATGTCGATTTTGATGGTCGGGGAAATGTTGGCCATGTTGCCTTCTTCAAAAACATCAGGGATAGGAATGGGGTTGTTGAACCAGTCATTGTGTCCTGATGGGATAAAATCTTTGGTTTCAACCGCGTATATGGGGTGTTGGTTAGAAGGCGGGGAGGCTTCGTATGGAAAGAAGAGTGCTCGGTGGTGTAGCACATCCCATGGGTAGTCGAAGGTGTTTAACTCTTCGAGTATTTCCTCGTCACAGTGGAATTGGTGGGAATACAAGGTGTCATGAAGAGTGATATCAGTGAATGTTGTCGTGTGGTTGCCCCCTGGTGAAGAAGAGGTAGGGGGAACGACGCAATGAGATTGCGATGGTTCACTCGACATAAACCAAATATCGAAGTACTGAGGAGTACCTGTGGTAGTTGGGTGTAATATTTCCATAGGGAAATGAATGGGAGAATTGGGGGGATTTGGGGGTGAATCCTCTGATAAGTCATCCAAGAACCATGGAGGCATTGGGAGGGCCTCGGGTTCGGGAGAAATGATATGAAGAACCTTTAGTGAAGTGGTAAGGTCAACCATTGATTCTATAGGGGTTTGAATCAGGGCCAATTGGCATTGCCTGTATTCAATGATCATAGGACACTAGTATGTAAAATGATCTAAGGACTCACGTAGAGAGTAAGAGCATCTCATATGTTCATTGACTGAAGTTGTGACATAATGGATGTCAGTGATGTTGGGTAGGGATGATGTAGCTAGGTTGGGTTCGTCATGGAAGCTTTGGCGTACTGCGGCTAATGTCTGCCGGAAGCATGGCAGTGCTGGGAAATGGTGTGTATAGTGGCCATATTCTGAACATATAGCGCAAGCGAATTTGGTTTGTAGCCCTTTAATACTTGAGTGAGGGGTGGTGGCGGTAGTACTTGCTATGGTGGCGAGTGTTGATGGTGTCTGACTGAGCGAAATTAGGTTCCATAACTTAGGTAAAGATGGGCAGTTGTTGGTTTGGTGTCCATCTTTCTCACATAGCATGCAAGGAGGTTGGATGCATGGGGGAAGTGGAGCCGTGGGCTCCTTCTTCTTTCTCCTGGCCCCAGCTGTGGCAAGGAGGGTAGTGAGTGGGGGTGTAGAGGGTATGGCGGGAGTGAGTATGGGAATATTCATTGGGATTCCTTCCATTTGGGGGGGAAGGGATGGTCGAGGGACCATCTTGGGTGGGTGTAAATAACAAATTGGAATTGCTAACACTATATTAGGGAGGGTAAGTGTTGCGGCTACTTGGAAAGCTTATATGCCAGGTGGAGGGTAGAAGAAGGGGATTTGAGTAATCTCTTGGGGAACTGTCTCCCAAACT
>JASDQU010374122.1:90424-116752 GCA_032191745.1 Picea mariana | reverse complement strand
AAGCTTATACAAATGTTCAAGAGATAACTCAACCAATACAAAAAATCCTCCTCCAAGAGATGCGCCACCCTTCTTCTCCTCTCACCAACTTGAAATGTCAACTTGCCTCATAAGATCATGAGCAAGTGAAGTGTGTGATAGAAGTGAGGCGCTAGCCTCTTATTTATACTAATCTCGCACGTGTGAAGAGTCACCAACTGGCTAGGCCGACCTCTCTCACTGGGTGGGTAAATCCACCTTTAATTAAATCTGGCACTTTCATTATAACTGCTGGGGCCGACTTCTTATTCTTTACATTATAATTGTCCGATGACCAATCCACAAAAGGGGATTTGGTCCTTATACAATTACTGACTTGATTAATCCTCAATGGGGATTAATCTAATAATAAAAATAATAATAATGACATGATTAATCCACAATGGGGATTTAATCGAATAACAAAATCATAAGAATGCTCTTCGCAGTTACATTATTTCAACACAACTGCCATAGCTTCTTCTACCCATAAGCACATAGGAAGATCTTGATCATGAATCGTGGTCTTCACAGCTTCCATAATCGTTCTGTTCTTCCCTTCAGCAACACCGTTTTGTTGGGGATTATAGGGAGTAGTTAGTTCCCTCTTGATCCCGACATCTCTACAGAAGCTTACGAACTCCTTCGAGGTATATTCTCCTCCATTATCTGACCTGAGTATCTTAATCTTCCTTGCAGAAGGGTTCTCTTATCAAGGCTTTGAATTCCTTGATCTTGTTGAACACTTCAAATATATTCAGGTCTTTTATGAGAATAATCATTAATGAATGATACATAGTATACATACCCATTAATGGAGGATGATGGCATTGGGCCACACACATTAGAATGGATGAGTTCCAATGCTCCTTCTACTTTGTTGTCCCTCTTTGGAAAGGGGTTCTTGATGTTCTTCCCTTGCGCACATCCATTGCATATGCCTTACTGATCAACCTTGAGTTCTGGTAAACCTGTGACAACTTTGCATATGTATGGTAGCACCTTGTAGTTGATGTGAGCTAATCTTCTACAGTTCACATGGATTCTTCAATAGCGTGGGTCATGGCAGCTTCTGAGTGACCCACCTTCTTCTTTTTCACTGATGATTGCTTCATTTATGATCTCTCCTTTAGCATGTTGCCTTCTGCAACCTTCACTATAGCTTCCTCATGTGACCTGGAGCGAGGTCAACAAAACAACAAGCAAGAATAATATCCTTCTTGATAATATAAAGCAATAGCATGAACAATCATCAAAATAGCTCCTTTAGAGCTTATTACTTATAATTTTAGCAAAGATTAAAGGTAAGGAATACAATACGAAATGGGGTCAACACTCTCTTAGTGTTGTGACCAAGGATTCTTCCATGACAACCTGGAATTAACACAAGAGGTTTCTCCTAGAGGAGGTGTTAGTCATACATGTTATTAAGTATAATACTTTACGACGATTGCTATCTAAAGTCATCAGCTTGCATGTGTACCTTTGAATATTGATTAATCAAACCTGGAGCCTTGTCCTCAAGAATGAGTGCTTTCTTTTCTTCCAGGTCTCCTTCACTCAAGTGACAAGTGCTTTCTTCAACGTATCTTCTGTACTAAGACAATACACTAACTTGACAAAAGGTTAGGTTAGAGGATAAGCTCTATGATCAAATTTCAATCCTTCTAATGATTTGATCATAGCTTCAACATGCAACACTGATCAAGATAATTTCATAACAGATAGATGTATATTAGAATAATCACACCTGGGTTGCATCATTCCTTTGAATGTGTTGGATCTTGAGATCCTTCTGGATCTATGGAAAAAGATCCCTTTTCCTGCAAATACTCTTTAGGGTTTAACCATTAACCATATGTGCGTACATACCTCGGATAACATTTGCAGGTAGTGGCTCCATCTGGTAGCAACGGTAATCATTACGAAAAACTTCAAGAGTTATTGCAACTAGTTCTATGGCTGCAACTGCAATAGGTACTGCAACTGCAACATGTACTACAACTACAACTAGTTCTGAGACTGCAACTACAGCTGCAACTTAGGGTTTTATGAGGAAACCCTAATTTTTCAAACTTCAAATTTTGAAATTTTGATCTAGTGGATAGATGCTCTGGGCTGAGGCGAGTTAGCTGGTGCAGTCGAAATTTCAAAAATCCAACTTTTACCCCTTCAAATCTGATCTGTGGATTTCTGGACTAGTGCTTCTGGTTTNACTACAACTACAACTAGTTCTGAGACTGCAACTACAGCTGCAACTTAGGGTTTTATGAGGAAACCCTAATTTTTCAAACTTCAAATTTTGAAATTTTGATCTAGTGGATAGATGCTCTGGGCTGAGGCGAGTTAGTTGGTGCAGTCGAAATTTCAAAAATCCAACTTTTACCCCTTCAAATCTGATCTGTGGATTTCTGGACTAGTGCTTCTGGTTTTCTGGTACTTCTGGTACTCTTGTACTTCTGGTACTCTGGTTTTCTGGTTTTCTGGTACTTTGTGAAACTAGGGTTTCACTTTCCGGAGGATCTAGCCACTGAAAAGGTGGGGTCTAGGTGCCAAATTGATCCTTGGGGGAAGGCACAACTTTCTAGGGTGATAGAGAGCTCAAAATACTCACTTTTTCAAAACCCTAATTTTGGGGTACGGTAATAGTGACGTTTTTCCTCTTGCAGATTATGCTTCCTTCAGGTTAGCTCTGATACCATGTTAATGTTTTATGCCATTATTATAGTTCTTTGCATTTCATTAGATAAGAGCATAATAAGAACAAGATAATTGAGAAATACACATCTACAAGAGACATAGCATTTATCCTGGGAAACCCTCTAGGGGAAGAAAGCCCAGCAAAACTTCCTTATCATAAATAGCTTATACAATGTTCAAGAGATAACTCAAACCAATATAGAAAATTCCTCTTCAAGTGATGTGCCACCCTTCTTCTCCTCTCTCCAACTTGTAAATGCAACTTGCCTCATAAGAGAATGAGCAAGTGAAGTGTGTAAAAAGTGAGGCGCTAGCCTCTTATTTATATCAATCTGGCACGTGTGAAGAGTCACCATCTAGCAGGGCCGACCTCTCACTCTGGGTGGGTAAACCCACCTTTAATTAATTCTGACCCTTTCATTATAACTGTTGGGGCTGACTTCTTATTCTGCACTTTGTAATTGTCCAATGACCAATCCACAAAAGGGGATTTGATCCTTATACAATTACCAACATGATTAATCCTCAATGGGGATTAATCCAATAATAATAATAATAATAACATGATTAATCCACAATGGGGATTTAATCCAATAACAAAATAATAATAAGAATTCTCTTCGCAGTTACATTATTTCAACAAGGTGAACGAGGATTGTATGTCTCTTCCTTTCACCACTTGACATTCGACGATTCAGAAGTGTAGTGGTGAATAGGAGATAAAAGTCCTGAATCTTGGAGTTTCAGAGTGGATCTGATTCGTTGGTTGTGGAGGAGTGTGCGTCGTAGATCCCCACTTTAGTGTTAGTCATTTTAGAGATATTGTTCATTGGAGTAACAGGAATTCCCAAAGCCCATAATTTCTTCTCAACGATAGATCTCGGTGAGGAGTGTGGATCATTCATTCTTGAACCCTTTGAGGGTTCTCCAATTTATCATGTGGAGGAATTGGAGTCTTGTTTTGTATGATCTTCTGAAGCCCGAAGTTCCAAAGCACTAGAGTCCTGAAGCTTTGGACAATTCCAATTTGCCAGTTTGTCAGTTCGACATTCAAGTTATTCGTGATGTTGTGTTGATAGAAACTCCAAAGCTTAGATTTCTAGAGCATAGGAGTCCACAAGATCTGGATAAGTGCCTTTCAAGTAATCACTTGGTTCCAGCCCGTGGTAATATACGATTTCCGCCAAAGTTAGCACTTTTAAAATTTTAAGCCCTAGGTTTGAGTCGAAGGTAAAGTGGAGACCATGTTGGAGTAAAACGACCATCGAGAGAACGAATTTTAGTGTAGGAAAGGGAGAAAAGGCATGTGGATAGGATTTTAAGGGTTCTGTGGGTACCCGAGAGCCACTTCCTCTCATGTGTAAATCGATCCTATACCGAGAGATTGCTCCAGCCTAAGGGGAATTTGTATCACCGCGCAAGCTAACCTGCAAGGTAAGGACCTCCAAGACACATAATCAATGCTCAATTCTAGGATTCATATTATTAATGATCCATGTGGATATCGGTGCCCACCACCTTTTCCACCTAGCTCAAAACAATTTTCTGGCAATTTTGGAAATTTACTATTTTTAGCAGTTTTAACTTTCAGGGCCATTTTGAGGGCCTAAATGAAGGTTTTTCGGGATAGATTTTCTCAATGACATATGAAGGCATACCTAATATCCCAAAATTGATATCCTCAACGATACCTTTCTAACGGGCTATCATACACTTAAAACGAAGATCGTATGTGAAAGTTACAACCCCAGTAAGTTGATGTACTAACTTACCCAAACGGGGCCCACATGACTTTTGGTGCTTCATCTTCTAGAGTTAAGTTTTTGGATGTCTAGCATTTTTGACGTTCCTGTTTATTGTAAAAAGGCCTTCAGAGCCTCATTGTAATCACCTCCTTGTGAATGCGAGTAGTCGTCACATCTCTTCTCAGAGATAAGTTGCCACCATTCTAGTGAGTCTTTCACTCTGTGTTTTTACAGTCTTTGTACATTTCTTTCATTAATAGAAATAATGTATAAGTGCATATTTGTGTTTATGGTTGCATCTCTAATACATTTATGTTATATTATTGGATATTTGTGATATCTTTGTGCATTTCCTTATTGTATCTCCACTCTCATTTTGTGTAAAAAATAATCTAAATCAATTAATTTTGACCATTTAAAGTCTGAGGACTACTCGAGACTGTTCTGAGAAACATGGAGGTATATAACTCCCATATCCCCAATCCTAATCCACATTCAAAACCAGAATTAACTACAATAATTAACCATAATTTCACCAAGGAACCATAGAATAATCAATTACACTTTATCAATCATTTAAATAATACTCAAGTGTAATTAAGCAATAAGTACAAATAACTATTATTTAAAGAATCGATAAATTACACTTAGGAAGAATATAAACTCTATTCATTAAATCCTCTTAACCGGAAACTTGTCATACAATTCTTGATGAATGACTACTTCCTAGACTTCACTATGTTGACTAAACTTCCAACCAACACATGTACTTTCAATTATTTACGAAGTAAGGGTATTCAATAATGATGTTGTATGCTACACCAAAAAATATATATATAAGTGATTCACAAATAAATTATCATGATGCAATTTAATATAATGCTATCACCTTCTAATCCATAAATTCTAATTACTAGAATTTGGGTATGAATTTATCATTAGAATTTTATTGTTTTATAAGTTTTTAACTCTATGGTATATCATTCAATTTACCTCTGATATTATTCAATTATTGTATGACTTTTAGCCTAAGCTCAAATATAAAGATATTTATAAGTTTTTAACTCTATGGTAAATCATTCAATTTACCTTTGATCTTATTCTAAATGTTTTTTCGAGTAGATAAACAAGAGGAGTTGCCAAGAAACAAGTCCCTGCAAACCAGGGCTTCTGCTTAGGCTTCTGTGATAGATTTTTTAGAATTCCTCACGTAGGTCGAGTTATAGGAATTCAGTTTAGTTAATGTTAGTTCAGTTTAGTTCCAAGAGTTAAGTATAGTTTGAGTTATTAGATGACCTTATTTATAGTTATAGTCAAGTATAAGATAAGTATAAGATATGTACTAAGATGATTAATATAGTATAATAGAGTATTTTAAAATGTTCAAAAAAAAAATTAACCCTAAGGCAAACCCAGATGCAGATCCATCATTAAAGTCAATCACCATTTGTCATGAAAAATTCGACAGTCTACAGAGCATCAACGCCATGTAAAAGAGGAGTGGCAAATAACCAAAGATTGTTTTAATGGACCTGAAGTATTAAGAAAATTGTGGGTGATCTCTTGTTGTGAACTCAGGTGCAAATGGGAACATTTACAAGTGCATCTGGGGCTTTGCATCATAATGTTATTGGAAAGATGTACCCAAGACACAAGGAATGAAAATGAGATGACAAACTTTAGTTCGAATTTTGTTCAGACGCAGAAATGAGTTGGGGGTTCTTGGGATGATTTTTTGACGTGATGTGCTACTCAGTAACTCAGTAGGATTTTTTGATTTGGTGATATTTTTCTTCCAACTATAGCTGAACAGGGTGCATGGCACACTAGTTTGGTTAGACGTGTCCATGCAATCTTAGATCCAAAAACCTATGCCTTACTGGGGTCAATTGAATAGTAATTTAAGGAACAGAATGAACAAATGAACTATATACACAAAATGTTAATTAAACAAATACAAACATAGAAGTCTCTTGCCTCATGGTCCTCATAAATATATGTGAGGACTGCGTGTTTTTGAAATGTGTACATGAATATCATCACAAAAAGGATGTGTGTTTCATAGTAAAGAAATGTGTGTCAGATTAGAGTTTCTTCATGCTTCTTTCTGGAAACAACAACCTCTAGATCCAAACGAGGGGCTAACATACACTAAACCATTGTTCTTGAGAATGGTCCATCCTTGCAAAAAGTTACTAGTTCGGCCTGTTGGGCATGACACTTGAGCAGGGATCTATCTGTCTCTGAACTATCAATCATTAAAGAAGCCATCCCCCATTCAACCCAGCAAGCTAGAGAAGCCTACCCATATGTTAGATTTCGGTTGTGGTTCACGATTTCGGTTATGAAGTGGTAGCAACAGAAAAGTATGCTAATTCAACATATTGCAGTGGAAAAGTGTGCTAGTAGACCCAGTGTGAATTCAAAGGAAGTAACAGTCTCTTGAGAACATTTGATAGAGGAGTTATCTTCATGGCTACATCGATTTAATTTAGTAAGCCAGCCAAGCACTGGACCTCCTCGGGAAAACTCGTAAAAGGTATTTATTTTCACGAGTTGTATTGCCATGAAAACCCGAATAAGGTACTCTGAAAAGAGGTCATCTTTCTTCTGTTGTAGATAGAATGGAGTCTCTCCGCTCAATATTTGATTTTTATTTTTCTTTCTTCTGCTTTTGTTCGGTATATAGTTTGAGAATTTGTACAAAGTCAGTTCGAATGGAAACTTGCAGAGGAATTCATAATGGTTATACATATCTTATAATGTGGGTTTGACAGATTTATGTTCATTTTCATGGGTTTTTCAAATTTCGACATTGCACTGCAAGATTGGTTTTTCTTAGAAGCACCAAATTTTTATGTCTGAAGCCTTTCATGGTGTGCATGCGAGAAGAGAGATATATGATAAATCTATCTCATGTCTCTCAATAAATGATAGTATTATCATAGAATATGTACAACTATTAAATGTAGGACTCGGCTTGCAACCTTTTTTATATTCAATATTGTAATGTTGGAGGATGAATTCACTGGAGGATGACCCACCTCCACCCTGAATAGTAATAACAATTCCACAGTTTTTTAAGGGGAGCTTAATTGAAAGGGTAGTAAAAGGGATCAATTGGAGAGCGGGAGAGTCTCGATCAATGGCATGGACATCAGAGTAGAAAGGAAAGGAGAAGAAAGAAGAGAAGAAAGGAATGGAGAAGAAAGAGGAAGATAGGAACGAAGTAGAAAGGAATGGAGGGTGGAGTCTGGAAGGCAAGGAGAGAAGGCGAGGAGAAAGAGGAGAAAGCGAATGGAGGGTCCAAGAGTCTGGATGAATGACATGGACTTCAGAGCAGAAAGGAAGAGAGAAGAAAGCAGAAGGGAGGAAGGAAGAAGAAAGGAACATAGGGTGGAGAGTTAGGAGCAAGCAGATGAACTAAGCAGAAAGGAATGAAGGGTGGAGAGTCTGGAAAGCGAGGAGAAAACAGAGGAGCAAGCAGATGGATAAGTGCGGTTAAAATATGATTTATAATAATGATAAGAAACATGCAAGGGACCAAGGGGAGGGCACTTGGTAGGAGACAGGGTTGGCTCCTCATCACAGGTTACAGTATGAGAGTTACTGTATGCATAGGAAAATATTAATGATAGCATTTAATGTTTCAAATTAATGCTAAGTTCAAACTTAGCATTAATTCACATTTCTATGTATATATCATGTTCACCAAGTTTTGACCATCTATTTTCCTAAGTTTGTGGCCGCTTGCCTCAATATGAGGCCAATTAAGACCTCCAAATTAAAAATTAGGGTTAAATAAAAAATATGAATTGAAAAACTGCATTAAACAATTGAAACTTTGGTTAAATTTCTTGGTTTTAGTCTCATACTAACAAGGGAATGCACAATTGATTACTAATAGTCACTGCGGCCCGAAGGGTAGGGACTAATAAGTATCAAGTAACAGTTGATCTAAATATTTGTACACCCAAATGAAAGAATATCTAGAGTCAATCTATCCTTAGAGGTCGCTTAGATTTTTAAAAGTACAATATTAAATTTATGCTTAATTCCTGAATATCCAAACTTTAGATTGTTTAAGGAAAGCAAGTGAAACATCGATAGTATTAATATGTTCTCATATTTAAAAGATTCTATAAATGTGTAAATGAAACGAGAAGTCACAAGAAGAGGGTATCAACTACCAAACTCTAAGCGCAACACCGGTAAGGAGCCTTATGCTAGTAATGGATTCATCCATACACTTGACTATCAGTTGAGCATACGACTACGTAATTCATTGCACTTCTAGTTCAGGATTTATGTCCGAAATTTGGCATTGATAGTGAGTGAGAGTTCACTAATATTTGAAAATGCCACTCGGGTGAATTTTTTAGTCGAATCCTGGCATGGAGATTTAAAATTTAAAACTACCCACACGTCAATGAAAGGAAACTTGTCAACATGTAACGTAGATTCAGAGTGACATTCGTGCAAGTTAAAATTGTGAACTAGTAATTCAACACTCACACAATCATTACTCTCGATACCTAAGATATTCAATATACGGGGTTGCAACAATTGGGATCTCATACTTACCGAGTCTTCTAATGAATATACCCAATTCACAACGATAAGTAGGAAGAATAATACCAGAAGTTAACCACGACATGGTGGAAAGTCCAGCCAGTTCCGGTAATGAAAATAGATATTCCAATGATACCACAATCTTAAAAATAAGAAAAAACAAAAAGATAGAGCATCGATACACGCTAGTCCTATAACCTACAACCCTACGAATTTCTAGTTTGAAGAACAATGACGTTACTAAAACACCATACGGATTCAATATTTTGGAGTKCCATTCYGTTAATCGATTTTATGAATTGTTCTTATTTCAAAATGTAAATTTATTATAAATCGACAACGAACATCAATTCCACAATTTCGATTTATACAAAAATTGGTAGCGAACAAACGATTCCATATTTTCGATTTTGGTGGATAAAATGGAAGTTCACAACAATTCAACTTTTTGGATTGCACATTGGCTCTTGAATGAGCTTGGAAATTTTACTCTAAAATTTACCATACTAAGATTCAAATATATTTTTAAGACAAAATAATATTTTTGAAATAAACTACCGGAACTGATGACGATGGTGAATGGAAGATTTCCTTCAACGTGGACTTGCACTCCTCCTTACTTTCACTTGCTAATCATAAAGACTTCACGGGTACCTTTGAGCCGCAAAGGGGCCACACACAAGAAACCAACAAACAATAGCTCCACAGATTTCCTCACAAGTAAGAGCTTCCACTGTTTTTTACAAGCATTGGTATCTCTGCGAGAAATTTTTCTTAGATTGATCGACAATTGGTATGGATTGTTGGTTGTCATTTATTTCAATCACTGAAGAGTGATATTGTAGATTGATGTCAACCCTTAGTGATTTATTTCAACCCTTAGAGAAGCCTCGTAGTGAATTATGGTATCACAAAGGCATTGGTAAGGGACCCGAGACTCTTTGAGGTATAAGGGAATGAAGATCAATGAATTTACATGTAATATTATTCTATATGGATAGTACACGTCATGTTATTTCTGGTGATAGGTGGAACCTCACATAACTCCTCACAGTTAGAGAGTTATGGCCTTATGAAGTTGAAGAACCCTCATGAGTTATCTAGAATCCCCGAGAAGGTCAAAGAAGTCAAATTACTCTAGAAACTCCTAGAAGAAGTTGACTAGTCAAAGTGGGTGAAACTAGGAGTTATTCATGGGTATGGTTGTTGGATTAAGAAAATAATTAAAAATAAATTAGTTGCAACAAGAATTTGTGAGTTTGGTAAATATGGTAAAGTAGTTGTGATGATACGATTGAATAGTCAAAGTGGTTGACCAAGAAATAAATTAAGTAATAAAGTGGTTGAAACAACAATTTATTTAAAGTAAAGGAAGCTATGAATTGAATAATTATATAAAATCTAGTTGCAACAAGAGGTTTTGAGTTAAGAGTGGTTAAGTGGCCAAAGTGGTTAAGTGGCCAAAGTGGCTAAGTAGACAAAATGGTTAAGTGGAAAAAGTGGCTAAGTGGACAAAGTTGGTTAAGTGGAAAAAGTGGCTAAGTGGACAGAATGGTTAAGTGGATGAAGTGGCTAAGTGGACAAAGTGGTTAAGTGGATACTTCTAGAGGAAGCTACTTGGAGAATATAAGTAAGAGAGAAAGGGTCTCCCATTTACATCCATTGATCATATTGAATATCTATGAGTGATTGAGGTAATGAAAGGATATATACAAGGCAAATTTAAGAGGCAAGGTGAAGTAAACAAGACCAAAATTCAAGGGGGGATAAAGTCTTTTGATGATGCTTTCTAAGGTATGATATTTACAAGTCATCTCACTATTTTGCAATAATTTTTTTATATAATGATACAGATAGTGAAATATGGAGACCATTGAGAAAACATATCCAAGTAGCTGTGATAAAAATTTCATCTTCTGGTTTGTTTTATTTTTGGAGTTACATTCCATGGAAAATAGGGTTTGTGGCTAGTACTGAAACTAGTCTAAAATAAGTGTTTCAGGTAAAAATGTGATAACTTCTTCATAACATATCCAAATTCAGTGAGATGAAATGTATTGGTTAGACTAGAGGTCGTAGTATGTTGAGTACCATTTTCGGATCCATACAACAAATATTATGTGTGGGACATTCTCTACAACTTAGATCTCTAGAATAATCCATAATTCAACAAGGTATGCCATCTTTGCTATAACTCCTTTTCTAAGAGATTCCAAGTAATGAAACCTTGAGGAATTGCATAAAATAAATTCAAGAAAATTGTGTACTATTTTTATATCTTTATTCATTACATATACATAGTTATGATTATTTCAAGTTAGGGTTGTTGACTAATCCAAAATTATTCATGTGAGACTAAAGTAAAGTTTGATGAAAATGCTAGTATTTTGTTGTTAAAGTTAAGGAAGGTTTGCAGGTATGTGATCATATACACCAAGTATGTTATATAGTTACAAAACAAATTTGGATGATGAAATTTATGAGGGATTTTGGTTGAGGTATGTTAGAGATAGAGGTTGTATAATAGTGAGGTTGTAGCACATGGTTTCATGTAATGGTTTATAGTATTTTCTTATGGATAGTGTAATGTATTTCTTGAGAACTTCTGATGTTTATATTTGTATATGGTTGAGGTACATGTTGGGTACATGGTTGAGACAAGTAGTTGATGAGTTGGCACATACATAATGTGTATAGTTGATGGTGTTGGTACATCTTGATGAGTCATAGCTGATGCATAATTGGTACATACTTGGTACATGGCTGGAGACACTTTTTAGTAGTATTGTTGACACATGGTTTATGGATGATGTAGCATACTTGTCTTGGTATATTATTATAAACACATATTGATCTTGGTGTTGATTATGAGTTGTTGTGATGCACATTGTTGAGAATTGTTTTGGTGATTGATCTTGGTGAATAGATCTGATTTGGTTGATAATATTGATGAGACAGGTAGTTCTGATTGTTTGGATAGGTTGTTGTGACAGGTTATTTTTACATGTTTGGGGCATGGTTGATGCACTTGTTTATTGTATAGGTTGAGGTACAGGTTGGTGCATGGTTGATGCACTTTTTTATGGTACTGGTCGATTACAAGTTGTTTGGCACAGTTTGTTACAGGTTGTTTGTAGGTTGATTGGTACGAGTTTACAACAATATATCTTATATTCATAGTGTCAGAGTGGTTCCATCATTCCGCTTATATTTTAGGGTGGTTAGATAGGAAATTATAGATGGTTGCAGCCACCTTTCGATTGTATTTGGAGAAAATAGGGGGTTGTAGCCTCCTTCTGGTTGTAGCTATAGAATTAGGGAGTTGGATCTTCTGTTAAGCTGTATCCTTAGAAACTAGGTGGTTGTAGCCACCTTTCGATTGTAGCCAGAGAACATAAGGGGTTGTAGCCTCCTTCTCCTTGGTGCCAGATAATTTGAGAGTTGGAGATTCCCTCAGGTTTTAACCTGAGAAACTAGGGGGTTGGAGCCTTTTTCCAATTGTAGCTCGAGAACTGCAATTTGGTGCTTCCTTGAATGTAATTCTTGACATATAATAAAATCATTCTATGGTTTTTTCCCACATCAGGTTTCCACTTAAATATTGTTGTAATGTGCATTGTATGGATGTGTTTATTATTGTTTATTATTCATTGATTAATTTAATTCTTATGATACAATAATATATTGTTTATGAACATATGAACATGGTTGAATAAGTAAAAGAATATACTTTTTGGTTTAAAGGATTAATAATTGGTATAATTGTTCATCATTAATTCACCCCCCCTCTTAGTAATCCAACAATTGGTATCGGAGTGGGTTCCTTCAAGAAAGAGTTTAACAACTTGAAGGAGATCATGGATTATTCTGAGAATGGAGTACCATTGTTTAATGGTCAGAATGGTCTAAAGTATGAGATATGGAGCTGAATGAATAAAATATTTTTAAAGACACATGGTGTATTATATTTGGCCATCAATTGTTACAGGATATCATAGTTCAAAAAGGGAAAAGACTAAAACCAAGAAATAATTGAAGAAGAATAAAAAAATAGCAATGGATTTGATCTCGAAAGAATTACCTATTCTATTAAGAGAAAAGGTTGGTAAATTTTCATCAGCCAAAGAAATTTGGGATAAGTTACATGATATATATTTTTCACCCATCACAAATACAAAAAATTCCAAAGAATATGTAGGTAAAGATCAAGAAGAAAGATGTTCACCATGTCAAACAGATCCAAAAGATGAAGAGTACATAATCAACAGAAGTATGTTGTTTTGCTTTAATTCTGAAAAACACAGACATCTATAAATGGGATGCCATGAAAGAAATGAGACATAAAAACTAATTGAAGAAGAAGACAATTATGAATCAGAATGGATTAGTGTTTTATATGAACTAAGAAAAGAAAGAGAAGAAAACAAGTCACTCAATAAAGAATTGATGAAACAAAAGGAAAGTGTTCACATTTTTGAATAAGCCTAACAATTCATCAATAACTTAAGAACTGAGTTAGAAGAAGCCAGAAATATTGATGAAAATATTAAAGATCAAAAACAATACTTGGAAGCCAACATAGTAACACATACGAAAGAAGCATAAATGAGAGATAATATATTGACAGATATTAAGGAAATAACTAACGATCTATACTAACTTCAGTCAGAGTTTGGTGAAGAAGAGAAAGTACTTGAAGAAGAAATAATCACATTAAAAATTCATCATGAAAAAACAAAGAGAACATAAGAAGTCATGAAATATCGGATATTAAATAAAGAAGAAGAGTTTGAGAAGCTTGAAGAATAAATTTTCACATTGAGAAGTAAATTCGTCAAGCTCAACAAGAACGTTGAACAAACAAACATATACATTGGCAATAGAGAATGAAGAAAAGAACTATAGATTGCTAGAAAAGAAGAATGAAGAAAATATCAAGAATTATGCATAAGTACTAAAAGGAAGGAATCATGGTCAATAAGAATCTAAGAAAACTAATAAAGATACATCTCCAAGAAGACCACCCATGTTCAAGCCACAAAGAAGATTCAACAATGATCATGATCAGTCAAGGAGGAAATTCAGAAGGACAACACCACAAAGAAGATCATTCAATCCCATGTATGCAAATTTATTTTATGGTCATTGTTTTTAGTGTACTAACTTTGGACATATGGTTGTGGATTGCAGGGATTATAAAATAAATGTTCAAGAAAGAAATGCCTATGTGGCCCCACATAACATTGAATGTTACAAATGTCATAGTTATGGACACATAGCTCGTGATTGTAGAAGAATGATCGATACTTCAATGAAAGAGAACATTTATATCAGATATAAGAAAGTATGGATAATAAAACAGGAAGAACAGGTGAACAAAAACCAAGTCTCAGAGATCGCAAGATTCTAAGTAAAACGAGATGAAGAAAAATCTATAGAGAAAAAGAAAGATATTAGATACAGAAAGGTTTGGAAAAGAAATGAAAGAAAACAAGGACATGTAATAAGGAATAGATTCAAGAGATTCTACTTTCAGGTATTGTAGTGAAAGATGAATCCACAGACAGAAAGAAAAAAGTCAGAGCTTAGAGAGATGATGAATGTACCAATGAAGATGATGATGAATCTACATGAGAACAGAAATTGTTCTAAGCCATATGGCTTAGAGACTCCCAAGTATTATGAATAATAGATAGGGGGAGTCTATGTGGTAGCTGAGACAAACCAGTGAACCATTCTTGAAGAAACTTTCATAATTTGAGTAGACATATTTAGAGAAGTCACTTAGCAGAAGTACAATACGATAGATTAATTAGTTGTAGTAGTAAATACTTCATGATAGTACACTAAGATATGGGTCAAAATTATGGATATTTGTGTATCATATTCTTGGATAGTATGGAAAAATATGGATTCGTAAGAACACTTAGTAGGATTGGAAAGATATATGCTAGTGGATGAGAGCATGGATTCATAGATTGGTTCAGAGAGTGATTCAAAGACAAAGGAACATTATAATAATGTATGATAATTATAAAAGAATATTTGAATGTTTATTCTTGAATGATTTTCATATATTTCAGTTGATTACACAAGGAAGCACCAATGGAAAATAAATCCAAATTAAGAGACTTATATTTTTTCTACACAACATCTTGTAGAGAAGTCAAGCGAGAGAAACATAAACAAAAAGATAGGTATAAATGTCATTCATATAAGTTTTCAGACATAGAGGTAAGAATAGAGGTATGATTCCATAGGAAGAGATTCATCAAAAGAAGGATAGAGAGTTATATTCATGGAGAGAGAGGACAGAGGCATGATTCTAGGGGGAGCGATTGTTACAAGGGAAGAAGGAGAGATATGAATTCATTGTTGCATCAGAGTGATACCCTTTTTTAAAAGGGGGGATATTATCCATATCAAGGGAGAGAGACTAATCATAAGATTAGAAACGTAGATAAAATATCTAATGCATTTAGACAGGGGGTGCATCCCCAAGGAGAGTTCATCCAGGGGGAGTATCCCCAATGAGAGATACCCTTTGGAATTGATGTCAAAGGGGGAGAGATAGAAACATTGATGAGGAGTATAAGCATGAATGTTATCATGACTAAGTGTTTCCCTCAATGTTGTTGTTTCCATCAATTACAAAAGGCGAGATTGTCAGACAATTGGCTTAGGTTGATGAAAAGTTGGTATGGATTATTAGTTTTCATTGATGTCAACCATTGGACAGTGTTATTGTAGATTGATGTCAACCCTTAGTGATTTATTTCAACCCTTGGAGAAACTTGGTAGGGAATTCTGGTAGAACAAAGGCATGGGTAAGGGACCCGAGCATCTTTGAGGTATAAGGGCATGAAGATCAATGAATTTATATGTACAACTATTCTAGATGGATAGTACATGTCATGCAATTTCTCCGTGATATGGAGAATGTCACATAGCTCCTCATGGATAAAGATTTATGGCATTGTGAATTTGGTGAACCCGTATGAGTTATCTAGAATCCCCTAGAAGGTCAAAGAAGTAAAACTACTCTAGAAACTCCTAGAAGAAGTTGACTAGTCAAAGTGGGTGAAACTAGGAGTTAATCATGTGTATAGTTGTTGTATTAAGAAAATAATTAAAAATAAATTAGTTGCAACAATAATTTGTGAGTTTGGTAATTATGGTAAAGCAGTGGTGATGAGAAGATTGAATAGTCAAAGTGGTTGACCAATAAATAAATTAAATAATAAAGTGGTTGCAACAAGAAGTTAGTAAATTTAAATGAAGCTATGAATTGAATAATTATATGAAAGTTAGTTGCAACAAGAAGTTTTGAGTAAAGATAAACTATTTAAATAATAAAGTAGTCAAAGTGGTTAAGTGGACAAAGTGGCTAAGTTGACAAACTTGGTTAAGTGTAAAAAGTGGCTAAGTGAACAAAATGGTTAAGTGCACAAAGTGGCTAAGTGGAGAAAGTTGGTTAAGTGGACAAAGTGTTTAAGTGGACAAAATGGTTAAGTGGACAAAGTGGCTAAGGGTAAAAAGTTGGGTAAGTGGAAAAAGTGGCTAAGTGGACAAATTTGGTTAAGTGGACAAAGTGGATAAGTAGACAAAGTGGTTAAGTGTATACTTCTAGAGGAAGCTACCTGCAGAGTATAAATAAGAGAGAAAGGGTCTCCAATTTGTATCCATTGAGCATATTGAATATCTATAAGTGACTGAGGTAACCAAAGTATATCTGAGACGAATTTCAGAGGGAAGGTGAAGTAAACAAGGCCGAAATTCAAGGGAGGGTAAAGTCTTTTGATGATGCTTTCTAAGGTATGTTATTTACAGGTTATCTCACCATTTTCACAATAAAAAAAATTCTACGATGATTCAGACAACGAAATCTGAAGGCCATTGAGAAAACATATCCAAGTAGTTTTGATAAAATTTCAACTTGTGGGTCATTGTATTTTGGGAGTTACACTCCATAGAAAATAGGGTTTGTGGCTAGTCATGAAACTAGTCTAAAACAGGTGTTTCGGGTAAAAACCTCATAACTTCTACATAACACATCCAAATTTAGTAAGACCAAATATATTGGTTATAGTACAAGCTG
Source organism: Picea mariana (assembly GCA_032191745.1). Classification (NCBI taxonomy): domain Eukaryota; kingdom Viridiplantae; phylum Streptophyta; class Pinopsida; order Pinales; family Pinaceae; genus Picea; species Picea mariana. The sequence goes on along the minus strand of JASDQU010374122.1, from coordinate 99,619 downwards.
TAGTATGTTGAGTACCATTTTCATATCCATATAGAAAATATTCCATGTAGGGAATGCTATACAATTTTGCTCTATAGAATAAGCTAGAATTCAACAAGGTATGTCATATTTGCTATAACTTCTTCTTTGAGAGGTTCCAAGTAGTGAAACCTAGAGGAATTGTATAAAAGACATTGAATAACATTGTGTACTATTTTCATATATTTATTCATTAGAGGTACATAGTTATGATTATTTCAAGTTAGGGTTGTTGACTAATCCAAAATTAGTCATGTGAGACTAAAGTAAAATTTGATGAAAATGTTAGTTTATTGTTGTTAAAGATAAGGAAGGTTTGCAGGTATGTGATCATATAAACTATGTATGTTAAAGAGTTACAAATCATATTTGAATTATGAAATTGGTGAGGGCTTTTGGTTGAGGTATGTTACAAATAGAGGTTGTATAAAAATGAGGTTGTGGCACATGGTTTGATGTAATAGTTTATGGTATTTGGTTATGGATAGTGTGATGTATTGCTAGAGAAATTTTGATGGTTATATTTATATATGGTTGAGGCACATGTTGGGTACATGGTTGATACAAGTAGTTGATGAGCTGGCACATACATGACATCTATAATTGATAATGTTGGTACATCTTGATGAGTCATAGTTGATGCATAACTAGTACATACTTGGTACATGGTTGGAGGCACTTATTAATAGTATTGTTGACACATGGTTTATGGATGATGTGGCATCTTGTCTTGGTATATTATTAGAAGCACATATTGATATTGGTGATGATTATGAGTTGTTGTGATGCACATTTTTGAGATTTTTCTTGGTGATTGATCTTGGTGATTAGATCTAATTTGGTTGATAAGATTGATGAGGCAGGTTGTTGTGATAGGTTGTTTGGACAGGCTGTTGTGACATGTTATTTGTATAGGTTTGGTGCATGGCTGATGCATTTTTTTATGGTACAGGTTGAGGTATAGGTTGGTGCATGGTTGATGCACTTGTTTATGGTACATGTTGATTACAGGTTGTTTGGTATATGTTGTTATGGGTTTTTTGGTCCAGGTTGATTGGTACAGGCTTACATCAGTATATCTCACAGTGATAATGTGGCAGTGGCTCCATCACTCTATTTATATTTCAGGGTGGTTGGATGGGGCAAGGATATGTGGTTGTATCCACCTTTTTGTTGTAGCCAGAGAACATACGGGGTTGTAGCCTCCTTCTGGTTGTAGCTAAAGAATTGAGGAGTTGGAACTTACCTCAGGTTGTAGCCTGATAAACTAGGTGTTTGTAGCCACCTTCTAGTTGTAGTCAGAGAACATAGGGGGTCGTATCCTCCTTCTGGTTATAGCTAGAGATTGGGGAGTTGAAGCATCCCTCTAGTTGTATCCTAAGAAGCTAGGGGGTTGGAGCCTCTTTCTAGTTGTAGCTGGAGAATTGGAAGTTGGTGCTTCCTTGAATGTAATTCTTGACATATAAGAAAAGCATTCTGTGGTTTTCTCCTACATTGGGTTTCCACGTAAATATTGGTGAACTTGCATTGTGAGGATGTGTTTATTATTGTTTATTATGCATTGATGAATGTTAATTCTTATGATACAGTAAGATATGGATGATGAACAAATGAACATGGTTGAATAAGTAAAAGAATATACTTTGTGGTTTAAAGGATTAATAATTTGTATAATTTTTTATCACTAATTCACCCCCTCCCCTCTCAGTAATCCAACAATCCCAACTCTCAAAAGTAAAACATAGTCCACAAAATTTTGGAAGCATAACATGAACAAGAATGAGTGAGTTCCATTTCTCTTCTACATCATTTATTTTATAGAAATTTATTTACTAATGCATGTCCTCGTGCACAAATAATTAAATTTTTAGATTAAATTATTTATGATTATTCACCAACACAATTGTCACACTCTCCACAAGTTTCACAAGTAATTACCCTTTTTTATTTTATTTAAAAAGCCAATTTTCCTCACATTCCCCAATGTGTTCTTATTTTCGTTCTTAGTTGTCCCTTTGTTCCCCAAATTTTCATTTAATGAGTATTTCCTAGCTATATATTAGTTAGAGTTGAATTATGAATCTTCTTTTAGTTAGACTAGTGGTAAGTTGACTCAAGATTCTATTCTATGTACAACTATTCTCTCAAGTTATTATGTATTTTTATTTTAAAAATCTATTTAATTTTTTTTGTTTGTTAATTTGTTCGGACCTTCTTGGCAGCGGAATTAACCTTTGGCTTGAGAAACTGCAACTCAGGGGAATCTAAGCCGTCAAATTCACCCATGGATCGCACCGAGCCTAAGCCACAGAAACCATTAACATGGTTGTATTTTTTGTCCCTGCAGGTTTCGAACCGATGACTTTTCAACACGGGGTGGTTTAACAACACACTTCATCACCGAATTCCCTACACCTCGGGAACTTAAAATCTATTTTATTAATTTCATGCACACATGTGCATTTTATCCAATCTTTAAATTTTATTCCCCCTTTTCCTAGAGTTTCTTTATATTCTCAACTATTTTAACTTATATATTAATTCATTTAGTCTTTTAATTAAATTTAGACTAAGACTTAGTCTTAGACTTTTGTTATGATTTATAATTAAAATTGTACTTTTTAAATTAATTATTTTATTCCAACAAGCTCTAATCATTTCAATGTTTTCTAGTCCACCTAGTTTTATTGATTCGATTTTTATTTACATGATGTTCTCTTCAAGACACACCTTTGTGCTCCAAGTGTTCCACTCACTTTAGACTAGTTTTGGAAGTTTTTTCGGCCCTTGGAGTCAGCACTTAACTCGATTGAACTTGTGAGAGAATAAGGGCTTCTAAGGAATAAGGAATCCACCTTATTGCACGCCCCTTAAAAATATTTGTGAGTGACTATCTCAGTCTGCCCTCACGACATCATGGACTCATTGAACTAGGTAATGGTTAACCTACACTTCAAACCACAATGAGAGTGCTAGTAGGTTGTGACAGGGGCGGTGCCACACCTCTCCCTCAATGTTCGGATTATGTGCATGACGCCTTTACTCCTTATCTGATTCAGATTAGTAATAATAGTCAATCCTGCATCCACTATCCAAAAAAGTGTCAATAATCCATATACATAAATCATACTGTAATCAATAATATGTCATATGTGTGCAAAAATGAAATATTCAAACTAATACAATCCACTTCCTCACTCAATCCGGAGTCCAAGGAAGTCCATTGATGTCATCACCATCCATAACCTGTCATGCATTCTGCACACTCAGGAAAACTACTAAATAGCATATTTCAATACATATACATCAAAATAACAATAATTCACACCACATCATCATCATCATGTATAATCCATAATTGAAACGAAATCACAATGTACCATAACTGGATCACTTGCACGCAAATGGCCTCAAAGAATAAGTCGATAAAAGTGTGCTCAATGGAGCAAGATTTTACAAGATTGACTATTACCCTCCCAATTAACAATTAAAATTTATTTATCTCGTTATTATATTATAAATAAAACATAATTTAGATCTCTTATCACTCCCATAAATGTCTCATGTTGTTAACCTTCGCTCTAATACCATATATATTATACCTTTAATATAATAAAAACAAATCTTTTATTTTGCTAAAGTAAAATACATAATTACAACAAACATCCAATAAGTTATATATACCAAAGTAAAGTCAATACAATAAATATAAGAATTGGCTAAGGCCGATGTTCATTATCTTGAAAATCCCTCCTAAGGAAAACATATTACATTTAAGTTCACTCATAATAAGTACTTTGTTATTGTATGTCTTGTAATGTCGACTATTGTATGTTTCCCTTTGTAATCTTTCATATTCATCAACACAACCTTAACACAATTGTTTTATATTCCTTTACCTCTAATGAAATTTGGTGTACCTTCAAAACACTAATACATAAAGTAACATGTATCATGGAAACTCAGGTTCTATGAAGGCTCCCTACCTTGTCTACTAGGCATATGGAAGAGTTGATAAGATATTTTAGATGTATTAAACTTTTTTCCTAACATATCATATATTTGAAAAGAGGTGATCCAACCCTTCGATTCCACATCTCGTTTTTCACATAGGATTCGTACTCTACATAGTTTAGGAAATCAAGGTGGTATAAGAGAGGGGAAATAATCTTGCTTTTGATACTACACCTGATTAGTCTCGAACTGTGTGTTGTATTACTATTGTTTCTTGTGATCTTTTGGGTTAGGTTCAACTCAACTACTTTGACGAAAAAAATCATTGTTAGTCACTGATGTTTTCATGAAAAATCCTCTTAAACACCACAATGGCCTTCTCTTATACAACATTCACCTCTGCACTCTCTTGGTTGTTGGTTGTGGATCTTGATTATCTTCTTGATTCATAGGTTTGTTTCAACCGTGCTTGGACCCAATTCCCTAACGGGGCATTTGGGGGAGATTCCCCCCCCACAACTATCTCCATAGAGGTCCAGTGGGGGGGGGGGGCAATTTTTTTTATCCCCCCCTGGCCGAGGATTCAGGGGCAGTTCCCCCAAAGTGAAAATTTGGGAAAAATTGCCTTGTAAAATATTGTAATTTCATAGTCAATGGGGACCATTCATTATAAGGTCACATATTTGATGGTAAAAGTTATTTTTAGGGATTTTTTCCCTAGAAGGAAACCCTCTTTTATGAGGGAATTCTATTTCGGCTGTGTATTATTGCAAATTTTGTATTCTATGAGAGCAGACTGTGAGAAAAATAAGAGGAAGTTACAAAGGGTGTGATGTAGGTGTATCCCTTCATTTTGGTAGATAATAAAAAGGAAGGATCTGGAAATTTCTTAGGTGAACGTATCCCACACCGAGAGAACCACATATATATGTGTGTCTACTGCATTGTGTATATTTTGTGTTTTATTTCCATATTTGTTTTATTTTATTGCTCCACAATCCTATTTTTCTAACAACTAGTATCAAAGTGAAAGGTAACTCAGAGGAAAAGATTGTTCTTGGTTTGAGTGGGAGCAATGGTGGAAGATGGAAAGTTTAGAGTTGAGAAATTTAACAGCTAAAACTACCAATTATGGAAGATGCAGATGGAAGATTATTTATATCAGAAGGATCTATTTCTACCATTGGGTGGAATAGAAAAGATGCCAATGGCCATGAAGGCTAAAGAATGGGAGGTTATTGATAGAAAGGAAATAGAAACGATACAGATGATCTTGGAATCATTAGTGGCTTTATATATCTCAAAATAAAAGACAATGAAGGAGATGATGGATAAATTGGATAAACTGTATGAAAAACCATCGATGTCCAATAAGGTATTTCTAATGAAGAGATTATTTAAATGAATTTAATAGGGTTACTAGTCAACCAAGTTCTATAAAATCAGACTTTGATGATGATGTCAAGGCTCTTCTAATTATATTCTCATTTCCAAAAAGATGCAATGACTTGGTCATGGTTATAAGTAACTCTGTATTTGGTTCAAACACTCTAAAACTTGATGATGTTTTTGGTGTTATCCTTAGTGAGGAAATGCGACAAAAAATCACATGTCAGACATCATGTAATGCATTGAATATGGAGAATAGAGGAAGACAGAAGGATAAACCAAAGGGCTTAGGGAACTATGATAATTCGAGGAAGGGAAGATCCAAATCCAGACTCAGAAAGATAGAGTGTTGGATATGTGGGAAGAAAGGACATGTGAAGAAAGAGTGCATAGCTCCAAAAAAACAAAGAGATGCACAACAAGAGAAACAACAAGAAGAAAATGTAAGAGGTGATGTGTTACAACATGCTTTGATTCTTTCTGTAGATAATATTTATGAGTCTTGTGTATTAGATTCAGGGGATTCATTTCATGCCACACCCCATAGGAAACATTTTATCGATTATGTTCAAGGTGATTTTGGACAGGTTCATTTGGGTGATGCTCCACCATGAAAAGTTGTTGGAATGCATAAGGTACAAATAAAGAAAAGGAATGGAAACCAATGGTTATTGAAATAGTTAATACATGTACCGAATCTAAGGAAAAATATAATTTCAATAGGGCAGTTGGAAAGTGAAGGATGTATATCTATGTTTATAAACAAGGTGTGGAAGGTCACCAAAGGATCACTCGTGATAGAAGAACGAGAGAAGGTAGGTATATTGTATTTATGTAATGGTAATATTAATTATTCTATCTCTTTGGCTTCTACAGGAGATGATACAACAATGTGACATCATAGGCTTGGACACATGAGTGAGAAAGAGATGGAGATACTTCACAAAATAAATTTGTTTCTAGATCTTAAACAAATTGATTTGGATTTCTGTAAGCATTATGTTTATGGAAAACGAAAGAGAGTAATATTTATGAGAGTTGGAAAATAAAATAAGAGTGAAATTTTAGAGATTGTGCATATATATGTATGGGGACCATCCTAGGTATCATATCTTGGTGACTCTTATTTTTATGTTACTTTTATTGATGATGAAACTAGAAAAACATGGATTAATTGAATTTGACAAAAATATGATGTTTTTAATACGTATAATAAATGTAAAGATTTGGTTGAGAATTAAACAAGAAAAAGGTTGAAGTGTCTCAGATCAGAAAATGGAGGTGAATACTACTACAAGGAGTTTGGTGGTTACTATTCATACCAAGGTATTTGTAGAGAGAAAACAGTTCCAGGAACACCACAAGAAAATGGTGTGTTAGAAAGGATGAACATGAAAATCATGGAGTGTGCAAGGAGTATGAGATTGCATGTTGGGTTTCCTTTACAGTTATGGGAAGATGTTGTAGATATTTTTGTTTAATAAATAAACATAGAACCTTCAAGGTCTTTGGATGGTGGAATTTTAGAGGAGGCATGGATAGGTGAAAAGGTAAACTATTTTTGTTTGAATGCTTTCAATTGTGAGTAATTTGTCCATATTGATAAAGAAAATAGAATAAAGATTGAGGAAAAATTCAAGTAGTTTACCTTTATTGATTTCAGTTATCGCTTATGGGATTATAAAAATCTCAAAATCATTAGGAGTAGATATATGATATTCAATGAGAAGGCCATGTACAAAGATTAGTTGCATGGAAAGAAACAAAAAAAAGAAAAAACAGAACACATAGTTCTTGATGAGATCACAGAAAAAAAAATTCCAAAGGTACCAAAAAATCAAAATGTACAACAACAGGAGCAACATGTACCTCAAAATCCCATAAGTGTTCTTATAAGGTCTACTAGGTTAAGTAGACCCCCTAAATGATACTATGCTTCATTGTATTATTTATTGTTGATTGATTTTCGTGAACCATAATATTATGAAGAGGCAATGTAGGTAAACACTAAAAAGAAGTGGGAGCAAGACATGAAAGAGGAAATGGATTCCTTGGTAAATATCTAGACTTGGGACTTGGTTAAGTTCCCTATAGGAAATAAAGAATTGGAAAATAAAATGGGTTTACAGGTTGATGGAAGAAGATGGAGAAACAAAATGGTACAAGGCTACACTTGTTGTAAAGGGGTTTTCACAAAATAAAGGTATATATTTTGATGAAATTTTTCTCATATTGTTAAGATAACTTCAATTAGGACTATTTTAAGTCTTTTGGAACTAGTAGATTTTCATCTTGAACAATTAGATGTAAAAGAAACTTTTCTCCATGGGGATTTGAAGGAAGAGATTTATATGCAGCAATCACAGGGGTATGAGGTCAATGAGAAGGAAAATTTGGTATGCAGGTTGAAGAAGAGATTGTATGGACTAAAGAAGGCTCAAAGGTAGTGGTATTTAAATTTTGACAAGTTTATGACAGACCAAGGTTATAGTAGATGTCATTTTGATCATTGTGTTTATTTTAAAAGGATAGAAAATGGAAGCTATATTATCTTKCTATTGTATGTATATGACGTGTTTGCTGCAAAGTATACTATGTAGGATATAAATGTGCTCAAGAAGAAATTAGTTAGTTCATTTGYGATGAAGGATTTTGGTGCCGCAAAGAAAATACTTGGTATGAGAATAACAAGATACAAGAAAAATCACAAATTGACATTGTCTCAGAGTGAGTACATAGAGAAGGTGTTGGAGAGGTTTAGAATGCATAATGAAAAAACAATTAGTACACCTTTAKCYAGCCATTTCAAATTAACTAAGGAAATGTGTCTCAAGACACATGAGGAGTTATAATACATGTCTAGGGTCCCTTATTCATCAACAGTTGGTAGCTTGATGTATGCAATGGTTTGCACAAGACCAGATCTTGCACATGTAGTGGGAGTTGTGAGAAGGTAGATAAATAATCCACGTAAAGAACATTGGGAGGTAGTAAAATGGATTCTTCAGTATTTGATAGGTACTATTACTCATGCATTATGTTTTGGAGGTTCAAACATTGTTCTACATAGATATGTTGATTCAAATATGGAAGGTGATAAAGATAGTGGGAGGAGCACCACAGGGTATGTTTTTACTATAGGTGGAACAATAGTAAGTTGTATTTCGAAACTGAAAAAGTGTGTTGCACTTTCAATAACAAAAATAGAGTATGTTGTTTCTACAAAGGATAGTTAAGAAATGATTTGGTTACATAGGTTTATAGAGGAATTGGGCAAGAAGGAGGATAATATCAGGTTGTGATGTCGTAGTGAGATTTCTATTAATCTTTCCAATAACTTAGTCTTCCATTCAAAGACTAAGAATATACAACTTAGGTACTATTTCATATGATCCATCTTGGAAGATGAACATTTGAATTTGGAAAAGATACATGCTAGCCAAAATCATGCAGACATGTTAATAGGTGGAGTATAGCCCAATAGGTACAAGAATAGTGGATTTATTGGGATCAAAATCCAAGTGGGAGATTGTTGGTTGTGGATCATGGTTATATTTCTGATTCAAAGAGTCTATTCAATCGTTCTTGGAACCCATTTCCTATTATGATGTTTTTTATACTTATAATAAATGTAAAAATTAGGTTGAGAATTAGACAAGAAAAAGGTTGAAGTGTCTCAGATTAGAAAATGGAGGTGAATCCCACTACAAGGACTTTGATGGTTACTATTCATACCAAGGTATTTGTAGAGAGAAAACAGTTCCAGGAACACCACAAGAAAATGGTGTGTCAGAAAGGATGAATATGAAAATCATGGAGTGTGCAAGGAGTATG
>JASDQU010374122.1:15784-59366 GCA_032191745.1 Picea mariana | reverse complement strand
ATGCGCTAGTTTACCATGGGCGCGGTGCGCTTTTTAATCTTTTTAGCCAACTTTGTATAGTTTTGGCCCTTTTGATGTGCTGTGGAGTTAATCCTTGTGCCATGGATGATTGTTTTTCTGTGTTGATGATGTTGAGTTCTTGTCGCCCTGTGCGGACGAAATTTTAGTGATAACACTATCATCAAATTCAGAAGAATGAAGCACATATTTCGAAGATCTCTTTCCGAACTCATGAAGGTCATTATGAATTCTTGGTAATGCCTTTTGGAATTTTAAATTCCCCATATACCTACCAGAGTATCATGAATAAACTCTTGAATCCATACCTTCAGGAGTTTGTTCTAGTTTTCTTCGACGACATCCTCATTTACAGCTACACTCGGGATTCCCATCTACACCATGTGGACAAAGTACTCATATTGTTACAGGACAATCAATTGTTTGTCAAAAAGAAAAAGTGTTCTTTTGGGGTGAGTGAGGTCAAATGCTTGGGAAAAATTTTGGGCCGTGAGGGGGTAAGAGTGGACCCCAAAAAGATTCAATCTATGCAGGATTGGTCAAGACCCACGACCTTGAAACACCTTCAAGGTTTCCTAGTCCTCACGGGATATTACATTTTTCCGTAAATTTTTTCACCATTATGGAAAAATTGCCCAGCCCTTAATGAAACATCTTAAGAAGAATGCATTTCATTGGACACCAGTAGCAGAACAGACCTTCACATATTTAAGGCAGTCCATGTGCACTACCCTCGTCTTAGTAGCGCCTGATTTCAAAAAAAAATTGTTGTAGATTCTGATGCTTCAGGCACTGGTATTGACATAGTTCTAACACAAAGAGGTAGACCTCTTTCTTTCAATAACCAGGATTTGAGTGGATGAAATTTGGGAAAATCTGTATATGAAAAGGAAATGATGGTCATTCTCCATGCTATAAAGAATTGGAAACCATATCTATTGGGACATCATTTTAAGATAAAAACAAATCACCATAGTTTGAAGTATTTTCTAGAGAAGAGGTTAACCTCCTCGGAACAGAGAAAGTGGCTCACTAAAATGTTGGGTTATGATTATGATATCATATATAAAAAGGAAAGGGGAATGTAGTGGCAGATTCATTTTCAAGAGAATATGAGGATGAAGGTTCCCTCTTTTCCTTATCATTTCTAGTTCCTAATTGGATTGAAGAAGTTCGACAAGAGTGACTAAACCACCCAACCATATCACAAGTAATTTAGTGATTTCAAGAGGACCCTAACCCACCCACTAGCTACACTTGGCAAGACAATATCCTCTGGTATAAGGAGCACTTGGTTCTGTCTCTGACTTCAACACTCAATCCCAGGAAATTAATTGAGTTTCATTCATCTGCTATTGTGGGTAACTCAGGATTCCAAAATATATATTCTCATGCTCATCATTCATTTTTCTCCGAAGGCATGAATAAGGACATCCTTACCTTTGTCATCGAATGTGATATTTTCCAACACAATAAAGGTGAAACTATCAAGACCTCAAGAGATCTACAATATTTACCCATTCCAGCTTCTATTTGGATTGACATCTCCATAGAATTTATCATGGGCCTTCCAAAAGAGGGAAAAAAGTCAGTCATCATGGTTGTGGTCAATCACCTCTCAAATTATGGACATTTTAGTGCCTTACCACACCCTTTTATGCCCACTATGGTAGAGCAAGTTTTCATTGATCATATTTTCAAATTGCATGTCATTCCCACATCCATTGTGTTCGATCATGACCTGACTTTCACCAACGCATTTTGGAAATAATTGTTTAAATTACAAGGCACACAATTGAAAATGAGTACAGAAAACCACCCTAGAAGGATGGCCAAATGGAAGTTTTCAATAAATGTTTGGAAACCTACTTGCATTGTTTTGCCTCGAACAAACAACATCGATAGTGGCAATGGTTACCATTGGCAGAATGGTGGTACAACACTTCCTATCATACAACAACCAAAATGATACCATATGAAATGGTGTATGGCCAAAAATCACCTAAAGCAAGTTCATATCTTCCAGGAACATCAACGGTCCAGGATATTGATAATTTTTTGCAAGGTAGAGAAACTACCATCACAACTTTGAAGGATAACCTCCACATGGCCCAAAATCATATGAAGCAACATGCTAACCAAGAACGTTTCGAAATGGTTTTCCAAGAAGGTGATTAGGTGTTTCTCCAAATCCAACCTTATAATAAAACATCACTCAAATCCCATGGCCACCACAAGTTGGAACCCAAATTTTATGGCCCCTATCATATTATCAAATGTATTGGTCCATTTTCCTACAAACTATCACTTCCAGCTTCCTCCAAAATAAATCTGGTGTTCCATGTTTCCTGTGGTGGGTCAGAATTGTAGGGTTCAAACCATCCTGCCTGAATTAGATGAAGAAGGATCCATTTGGATGCAACCAGAATCCTTCCCCAACGTGTGTGAGCTTCACTTGCGTGGATGAACCATCAAAGAAGTGTTGATCAAGTGGAAGGATATGTCTCTAAAGGATGCAACTTGGGAACCAATGACTATACTACAACAATTTCCACATATTTATCCTTGAGGAAAAGGTTGTTTTTTAAGGAGGAGGGAATGTTAGGATCCAACACTAACCCCTCTTATTTTTTCATTAGTTAGCATGACATATTTTCCATGTAATAAAGTCTGACATGAGTTAATAAGGCCTATTAAATAAATGTGAACAAGTCAATGTAAGAAGACCTAATAGAAGCTTTGACTTCTAGAAATATCTTCTTCTAGAATATTCTTTAGAAGATAAAATTAGTATAAATAAGAGTAGGAGGTGTGAGAAATCTTGTCTTGAGAAAGTATTGTAATAGAGCTATGCTCTGCTAGAGGTTTCCCCCTCGAAGAGGCAATTGAACATTGCTTTCTTGAAATAAAGGTATTATTTCTGGTATTTCTCTCTCAATATTTTGTTGTTCCCTTGATAATTACTAAATATTCATGTTTTTGCATAATATATTACATATGGTACCTTAAAGAGGGAAAATTCATTAAAGAGACCACCCACATGATTGCAGAGACTCCACATTTTATTAAGATAAAGAAAAGGGAAAACTCCTAGTGGAGAAAGGTATGTCTATGTTAGTTGTAAAGTAGGCATATGTATGTGTCATGATTTCAACTTTGGCTTTAAAGAGTTTTGGTTCTGCAAGAGTTTTGGTTCTTCTAAATCTCTAGGTTGTGCATGCCTATCCACACTCAATGGAAACGGTTTCATGTTGATTATATTGTTTGGGTTTGTACAAGATAAGGTATGGATAACATAGTTTTTTTTTGTTGATTAGATTGTTTGGGTGTGTACAAGATAAGGTATGGATAACATAGTTTTTTCATGTTGACCATGTTGGTTGAATTATAATTAGTACTTGTATTTTTTTATTTCATATTTAATATAGTAAATAGTTGAAAATATTCATGGAATATTAGATTTTAATGTGTTAATTTTTTGATAAGTTGAGATTGAGATGGAGAAAGAGAACAAAGTCAAGGAGTATAAATATTGAAGGTTATATTTTTTATTAAGAAAATTGATAATCATTTATTGAATTTTTATTAACAAAGATATGGTCGGTGTGCCTTGATCCAAGTCATTATTCAAATCCTTTCATATAGAGTGGACCATTTAGATTGTTAACATCTGAACCTAACCCGTCTTAGTTGGTCATTAATTAGCATGATATATTTCCATGTAATAAAGGTCGACATGAGTTAATAAGGCCTATTAAATAAATGTGAACAAGTCAATGTAAGAAGACCTATTAGAATCTTTCACTACTAGAAAAATCTTCCTCTAGAATGTTCTTTATAAGATAGAATTAGTATAAATAAGAGTAGGAGCATGAGAAAGCTTGTCTTGAGAAAGTATTGTAATAGAGATCTGCTTTGCTAGAGGTTTCCCCCTCGAAGAGGCAAGTGAACATTGCTTTCTTGAAATAAAGGTATTATTTCTGGCATTATTTCTGGTATTGCTCTCTCAATATTTTGTTGTTCCCTTGATAATTGCTAAATAAACATGTTTTTTCATAATATATTACATCTGACACCTTACAAGTGGCATTAGAGATCTTTCCTAGGTAGGAATTGTGGGTTAAAATTTTTCAGGGTAGAGATGTATTCTGACATCTTTAAGCTACAATGATCTGTCACTCAACCCATAAATCCATGATCGAGGAAACATACATGAAGGGAATACAAGACGTTTTTAAGCTCACATTGTTGGACACCCTTGTAACCCCTGTTGGCACCCCTTTGAGTGGTAGTGCATCATACAACACCTGTATATGGACTGGCATAAGTATCCTGAAACCCTCCATAGATAAACCGATTGGCCTCCTGACTGCTATAGTGCCACCAAGAGCAACACTTGGGAAGATAATCTCTAGTACTTGGGTAATCGGGTAGTAAAACTAAGGGTACGATCGAGCCTCCTTAGTTGGTGCCTTGAGATATTGGCCTGAGTACTAATGTTCGACCCCGCATGTATATCAGAGAGTTATAGAATAGGGAAAACCCTTTTCCATAGACACCCTGCAAACCCTAACCATAGGGGAACATACGAGACAAGGTACAAACAATATTTTATGGTCATGTAGCCTTGCCTCCTACATTTTGGTTGCAAATTGACTACAACTTTTTTACTGTTAATAATTTGGGTATTTCGACATTGCAGAAGTATTCAAACAGGAGTATAATTTCATAGGAGTTAAAAAAAAAAAAAAGAGTAGAGTGGTGCCACTGGCACCCTTATTTGGGACCTCTACCATTGGATTCCTCTCTTTTCCCTGTTGTAGTGGTACCTATCACTTTTTATCCTATTTTTTCTGTGGACCTAACCCCCTTCCCAAAACCCTCCTTTGGGACCTCTCCCATTGGATTCCTCTCTTTTTCCTAATTGTCGTGGTACCTATAATTTTTAAGCCTATTTTCCCATGGACTCGACCCCCCTTCCTGACACTCTTATTTTCCCCCTATCCCAACAAACTCCTTATCTTGTGTTGATTGCTGAGGTATCATTCTACCTAATTCTACACAATTTCCCCTACCACCCATGCTAAGAACCTGGAAGAGTTGGAATCTAAGGTAACCAACATGTCTGAGAACATGGAACAATGCATGAACACCCTCAACTAGAGCCTAAACCCCATCACCCAGAACCTGAACACCCACACCCAACAAGTCCATGACCTTGTGCCACACATCAAGGGTAAGCACCAGGAGTACCACTATGAGGCTACTCATTCTTCCCATTATGAGAATACTCATATTTCCCACTCCTCTTGGGGTTCTCCAAATTCATGGAATAAAATGCTCAAATTTGAGGTGCAAAAAATTGATGGATCAGACCCGACTGGGTGGGTATCCCAAATGGAACACAACTTATCCCTCCATGATATTCCAAATGATGAGTTCAAATTCCATGTGGGGGTTTTGTACTTGTAATATACCAGATATAAAAAGTATGCAGAAAAGAAATACAATGCTAGAAATGGAAGAATAATAGCAATATAACCAGAACAATCACCACAATAGCACTGAAATGATATAAGAATAACAACAGAAATAACACTTTGATCCAGAAAGCAATGTTCACGAGAATCTTAGAGGGGGAAACCTACAGTTGAGCAGAGTTCTATTACAATAATATCCAAGCTAGGGTTCTCATACCCTGGACTCCTATTTATACTAAATATGTCTATCAAAAGAAGCATCTAGAGGAAGATCCTTCTAGAAGCAGAAGCTTCTATTAGGTCTTCTTACATTCGACTTATTCTATTTTATTGCAAGGCATTATTAATATTGACCTTTATTACATCCGAATATGTTTTTCTACCTATGTGCGGGTTAGGACCCTAACCTGTCCTCCCGCTTAAAAACAACCTTGTCCTCAAGGCTTGAGATGTGGAAATTGTTGTAGAATGGTCGCTRGTTCCCAAGTGGCATCTGTTGGAGTTGTATCTTTCCACTGAAATAACACTTCCTTGATGGTTCTCTGATGCAGGAGACACTCACACTAGTCCAAAACTACTTGTGGATGTAGCCAAATGRATCCTTCTTTGGCTAACTCGGGAAGGTTGGTTTGAATTTGGCACTTATTTCCAATCACCTTCTTTAAGCATGAAACATGAAAAATAGGATGYAGCTTCTAATGACTGGGAAAAGCTAACTGATAGGATACTTGTCCCACATGCTTGAGAACAGTATAAGGACCATAGAATTTGGGCGCTAGCTTCTGACAGTGCTCGGCCTTGAGGGAAGTTTGCTTGTAAGGTTGCAGTCGAAGAAACACCTGATCACCTTCTACAAATTGATGTTCATAGTGACCTTGATCTACTTGTTGCTTCATGCAATTCTGTTCCATCACCAAATTCTCTTTGAGGGTATGGAGAATAGCCTCTCAAACTGTAATTGTTTGGTCAACTACCTGGATCTTCGAGACACCAGGTAAGTATGAGAGAACTGAAGGTGGCTTTTGTCCATATACCGCTTCAAAAGGAGTAATGTGTGTAGCTGTATGGTATGAAGTGTTGTACCTCCATTTAGATAGGGGTAACCATTGAGCCCACTAATTTTTAATTTCTAAGGCAAAACACCTCAAATATGTCTCCAAACACTTGTTGACAACTTTTGTTTGACCATCAATCTAGGGATGATAAGATGAGTTGAGATGCAATTGGGTGCCTTGTAGCTTGAACAATTCTTGCCAAAAATTGCTTGTGAAAGCTGGGTCACGATCAAAAACAATAGAGTGTGGCATGCCATGAAGCTTGAAGACCTAATCCATGAAAATTTGAGCCACCGTGGATGCTCTAAACGAGTGTTGAAGAGTGCAGAAATGAGCATACTTGGAAAGGCGATCAACAACCACCATGATGACTGATTTATTTCTCGATTTGGGTAAGTCAGTAATAAAATCCATAGAGATATCCTTCCAAATAGCAGGTGGAATCGGGAGCAGTTGTAGTGTGCCCAGAGATTTGACTGTTTCTCCCTTGTTGCATTGACACACATCACATTCAGGGACAAAATTATGAATGTCCTGTTTCATACCATTCCAGAAAAAGCAATGTTTGACCCTGTCATAGGTTTTGGTGAACCCGGAGTGCCCTGCTGTGGGTGTAGCATGAAGCTCAAAAAGTATCATGGATTTAATGTTTGATTGTTTACTTAAATACAAAAGGCCTTTGTATCGAATCCCATCATGGAGCCAAGAGTACCCTGGGGAAGCTGGAGCATTGGATTGCAATTGTGGATCAGATGCAAACTTTTGGGATCTTGTAGCCATTCCTGGTTAATGGCTTGGAGCCAATCTGGTACAATGAAGGAAAGGGAAAAAAGGGATCCTTCATCTTCATATTTTCGGGAAAGTGCATCCACAACCATATTTTCTTTTCCTTTCTTGTAAATGATCTCATAATCATATCTAAAGAGCTTAGTCACCCATTTTTGCTACTCCGGGGAGGAAATGTGTTGTTCCAGAAAATACTTGAGGCTTTGATGGTCTGTCTTAATTTGGAAATGTTGCCCCAATAGATAAGGGTGCCACAGATCAATGACATGCAGAATAGCCAACATTTCCTTTTCATAGATGGATTTACCCAGATTTCTTTCAGATAGTTGCTTGCTGGTAAAGGCCAAAAGTTGACCCTCTTGCATAAGGACAGCACCAATTCCTTTCCCTGAGGCATCACATTCCAACACAAAGGTATTTGTGAAATCAAGAAGGGCTAGGACTGGAGTGGTGCACATGGCCATCTTCAAGGTGTGAAAATATTGAGCAGCGGCTCGAGTCCAAGTGAAAGAGTTCTTTTTTAGGAGAGAAGTGAGAGGTGTTGCAATCTTTCCATAATTCTTAACAAACTTGTGATAATACCCTGTTAAGCCCAGAAATCCACGCAAGCTCTTGAGAGTCTTTGGGTGAGGCTATTATTGCATAGCTTAAATATTTTTAGGATCCACCCTGACTCCATCCTTGCCAACCAGATGACCCAAGTATTCTACTTCTAAGGCGCCAAAAGCACATTTAGACTGTTTTAGGAAAATTTGGTGCTGAGAGAGTAGATGGAGAACTCGATCCACATGAGCAAGATGGTCCGTCTAGGTTTTTCTATAGATGAGGATATCATCAAAGAAAACTAAGACAAAATGGTGGAGAAAAGGATGGAAGACCTGATTCATGAGGCTTTGGAAGGTGGAGGGGGCATTACACAAGCCAAAGGGCATGACCAAAAACTCATAGTGGCCCTCATGACTTCTAAAGGAAGTCTTGGGAATGTCTTCCTCTTTCATACGTATCTGGTGGTAGCCCAAACGAAGGTCAAGTTTAGTAAAGAATTGGGTGTCACTCAATTTATCCAGGAGGTCATCAATGACAGGAATGGGAAATTTGTCTTTAATGGTAAGTTTGTTGAGGGCATGGAAGTCAGGACACATTCGCCAAGAACCTTCTTTCTTCAGGACCATGACCACATGAGAAGAGTAGGGGCTTATACTAGGGCAGATAATGCATGCATTAAGGAGTTCCTGGACCATTTTCTCAATTTCACTTTTTTGGGAAAAGGGGTGACGATACAGACGAATATTGGGAGGAAGGCTTCTGGGTACAAGGGGAATGGAATGATCATGAACACCACAAGAAGGAGGGAGTCCTTGGAGAGTGGAAAATACTGATTGATGTTTATAAAGAATGTCTTGGAGGTCTTGCGGCACTGAGCGTGTCTCTGTTTCTTGTATGGCATGGAGTTGGGCGATAACACTAGAATGACCTTTTTTTAGCATATTTTCCATGCGATGGGAACTAATGATCTCAAGTGAACCGGCGGTGATGCCTTGGAACTTATATTGGTGGCCCTCCTAGTTGAATTGCATGGTTAAGTCCTTAAAATCCATGAGAATGGGACCCAAAGTCCTTAGCCAGTCTACACCAAACACAATGTCACAACCTCCCATGTTGATAGAAAACATATGGGATTTTAGGTGGTAGTCACCAATTTGGAGACACATATTTTCACAATGCCCTCCAAATTTCATGGAACCACCATTGGCAATCATGATTTGGAAATTATTGATGGCATGGATGTAGCAATGAGTTTCTTGGGCAATGCGGTGATGAATAAAATTATGGGTACTGCCACTATCAATCAGAATGATGACCTTCCGATGCTTGATGTAACCGATTAGCTTGAGGGTTTGGGGAGTGGAGAAGCTAATGAGAGCATTGATGGAAATGACCAGTTCTACTTCAGGAGGGTCTGAGGGAGGGGTGATGTCAGTGGAATCATGTGACTCATATGCAAGGGGAGTTTCTATATCCTCTTCCGAAATATCCTCAGAGATGGCCATAAAAATCTTGTGTTCCTTACACTTGTGGCCCAGGAAATATTTGTCATCACAATTATAACAAAGGCCTTTGAGTTGGCGTTCAACCATTTCAACCCTGGTCAATTTTTGGATATTTAGTGGAGCAGAGGGAGTAGTGGGATTTACTGGTTTAGGGCGAGGGATAAAGGAGGGTTTTCGGTTTTGAGAAGATACAACCTGTTGTGCTTCTTTAGCTCTTTTAGTAGCCTCCACCCAACTTTGAGGACAAGCCATGAGGAMATGGGCCCGAATCTCATCCTTGAGGCCACTGATAAAACACTCTCGAAAAAAGGCATTAGACATACCCTCTGTCCGAAAACCCAGGTGATCAAAGGCAGTTATAAAGTCWWCCATTGTTCCTAATTGTTTCAACTTTGTCAAACGGCCCAAATAGTTGGTGTCAGTGTCAAAGTTTTCAKAAGGCTCTGCCACAAAGTGTGTCCAAGCAATATACCCTTGACGATAAGTTTTTCTCCATTGCCACCATTGCCAACGTTCTTGATCTAAATGGAGAACACCATACCGGAGTTTGGCCAAGTCATATGTAATGTAATATAAAGAGAAATAATGTTCCATTTGGTTTACCCAACTAGTGGGGTCCGAGCCATCAAATTTGGTCACATCCACCTGTGGAAGGCATAGGCCACGTTGAAAGTGATGGTTCTTAAATTTATGGGAATGAGAGGAATGTTCACCATCAGTATGTGGAGGTGAGTCAGAGCAAGGGTTATCTATAGGGATATGAAGCTTCTTGCAGAGTGACGAAAAGATAGATTCAAGATGGCTAGTCAGGTCTTGTTTGATTGCCTCCATTGAGGACTGCATGGTTGTATTGATGGCGACAACATTGGCACTGAGGTGTTTCACTTCTTGTTGGGTCTCGGTGAGACTATATTGCAAGGTATTGAAGCGAGCTTCCAAGTCTTGGCTATGGGTATGGGCCATGAGGATGAGGGAACCGAAAAGGGGTGGGTGGGGTCAATTTGTTTTATGAAAAATGATATGTATGAATGTGATATGGGAGAAGAGATGAAGCCATGGAATAGGTCTCAAATAATGGTAAAAACAATTCCAGACTTTATTTTATTTATTTTTTATTTTTACACCTGCGGAGTTATACTCCGGTCTAAAGAATAATGCAATGATGAAATGCCCAAATGCTTAACCAGGAAGAACTGTGTAGTGATTTGGAAATCTGAACATAGTTGTGCTACAATAGATCTTGTTTGTTTTAATTTGTTTATGTTTCTGTCCCCAAGGGTTAGGTATTCAAGGGTTCTATAGACAAGGGTTTTCCCTATGCTATAACTCTCTGATATATGTGTGGGGTCCAATAGTAGTACTCAGCCCAATATATCAGGGAACTAACTAAGGAGGATAGACCGTACCCTTAGCTGTACTACCCAAATACCCAGGTACTAGAGAGTATCTTCCTGAGTGTTGTTCTCGGTGACATTATAGTAGTTAGGCGTTCGATCAATTTATCTAAAGAGGGATTCAGGAAATCTAGGCCAATCCGTACATAGGTGTTGTCTGATGTGCTACCACTCGAAGGGGTGCCAACTAGGGTTACGAGGGTGGCCAACAGATGTGCACTTAAGTGCCACTTTTATTTCCTACATGTATGAATCCCTCAACCGCGGGTTTATGTGCGTAATGATAGATCTATGTGGCTTAAAGATGCCAGAATACGTCTCTACCCTGAAACAATTTAACCCACACTTTCTGCCGAGGAAAGTGATATGATACCACTTGTAATATACCAGATATAAAAAGTATGTAGAATAGAAATAAAATGCCAGAAATGGCAGAATAACAACAATATAACCAGAACAATCACCACAATAGCACTGAAATGATATAAGAATAACAACAAAAATAGCACTTTGATTCAAAAATCAATGTTCACGGGCCTCTTCGAGGGGGCAACCTCCAGTTGAGCAGAGCTTTATTACAATAATATCCAAGCTAGGGTTCTCATACCCTTGAATCCTATTTATACTAAATATGTGTATCAAAAGAATCATCTAGAGGAAGATCCTTCTAGAAGTGGAAGCTTCTATTAGGTCTTCTTACATTTGACTTATTCTATTTTATTGCAAGGCCTCATTAATATTGACCTTTATTACATCTGAATATATTGTTCTACCTATGTGCGGGTTAGGACCCTAACAGTACTTGGATCAAGAATGATGACAATGGTGGCAATGACATAATAAATGTTATCTAGGACAACCAAATTGGACCATGTTCACCAAATCAGTTTGTGCTTATTTTGATAGGGAATCTCATTTTTTGGGACAACTCACCAAGCTAAAACAAATAGGGTTAGTAATAGACTTCATCACTGCATTTGAACAATTGGATATTAGAACTAAGGGCTTATCTGATGAGTTCTATCTGTAATGCTTCGTTAGTGTCATAAAGGAAACCATTTGGGCTCATATTTGAGACCATTATTCATGCCCAACCCCTTCATTATGAAGTTCCCAACCACCCTCCTTTAGGGGCTATCCCTTCTCCGACCCAAACTTTGAAGGTCCAAAAGGTATCTCCTACAGAAATGGATGAACGTTGGAAGAAAGGAATTTTCTATTATTGTGATGAAAATTATTCGCCATGCCATAAATGTCATGAACAAAAGTTATTCCACATTGATGGGTCATCTGCCACCTCCTCTGAGGAAATCCTGTCAGGTGAGACTCTAGACTCAAAGAAAACACAACCAATTCCCCCCATCCTAGATCGAGTCACACCTCTTATGGGACCGACGAAACCTATCATATCTCTCCATGCCCTCGCAAGTATTTATGCTCCACAAAAATTGAAATCAAGGGCTACATCAAACATCAATTGATCGTGGTGTTGATTGATAGTGGTAGCACCCATAATTTTATTCATCACAGGGTCTCTAAGGATGCTAATTTCTTTGTTAGACCAGTTTCAATTTTCAAATTCGCATAGCTAATGGTGGTATAATGAAATGTGGGGGCCTTTATGAGAATTCCAAACCCCAAATGGGCGATTATAACCTGAAAAATCACATGTTTTGCATTTCCATGGGTGGTTGTGATACTTTCTTGGGTGTTGAATGGATTCGTACTCTGAGACTGATTACCATGGGTTATTAGGCATTATATATGAGATTTACTCGATAGGCTCACACCTATACCCTCCAAGGCATCCAAGTTGGCTCCCTAGAAATTATCAGTTCTCACCGGATGGAGAAACTTCTGAAGAAAGACCACCATGGTGTGATTTTTCAACTTAATGTCATCCAGGTACATGATCAATCATCTCCAACAATACATCCTGATCTGCAACTGGTCTTGGACAAGAACCACATGGTCTTTGAGGCACCCACAAATTTACTCCCCTCCTAGGGTGAGCATGATCACAACATCCCTCTCCTTCCAAGAA
This sequence comes from Picea mariana, assembly GCA_032191745.1. Classification (NCBI taxonomy): domain Eukaryota; kingdom Viridiplantae; phylum Streptophyta; class Pinopsida; order Pinales; family Pinaceae; genus Picea; species Picea mariana. The sequence goes on along the minus strand of JASDQU010374122.1, from coordinate 46,538 downwards.
TTCAGATCCCCAATGTACACCCCTACTGATATCCATTTGATCAAAAAATTGAAATAGAAAAAAACAATGTAGGAATTTATGGAGGCTGGTGTAATTCACCCAAGTACCAGTACATATTCAAGCCCTGTTGTGATGGTCTTAAAAAAACAAGGTTCTTGGCACATGTGTCTATATTTCTGCGCCCTTAATAAATTGACCATTAGGGATAAGTTTCCCATTCTCGTAATTGATGAATTGTTGGATGAAGTCTAGGGTGATTGTTTCTTCACAAAATTATATCTTTTCTCAGGCTATCATTAGATTTAGATGAATGAAGTAGATATTCAGAAGCCTCTTTCCGAACTCATGAAGGTCATTATGAATTCTTGGTAATTCCTTTTGGAATTTAAAATTCCCTATCTACCTTCCAAAGTCTCATGAATAAACTCTTGAATCCCTACCTTCAGAATTTTTTTTCTGGTTTTCTTCGACCACATCCTCATTTATAGTCGCACTTGAGATTCCCATATACACCATGTAGACAAAGTACTCCAATTGTTAAAGGACAATGAAAATTGTTTGTCAAAAAGGCCAAGTGTTCTTTTGGGGTGAGCAAGGTCGAATACTTGGGACACATTGTGGGTCGTGAGGGGGTAAGAGTGGACCCCAAAAATATTCAAGTTATGCAGGATTGGTCAATACCCATGATCTTGAAACACCTTGGGGGTTTCTTGGGCCTCACAAGGTATTATAGGAAATTTTTCCACCATTATGGAAAAATTTCCCAACCCTTGATGAACCTTATTAAGAAGAATGGATTTCATTGGACACTGGCAGCAGAGCAGACCTTCATAGATTTAAAGCAGGACATGTGCACTACCCTCGTCTTAGCAACCCCTGATTTCAACAAAACTTTTGTTGTGGATTCTAATTCTTCAGGAACTGGTATTGATGCAGTTCTAACACAAAAAGGTAGACCTATTTCTTTCACTATCCAAGCTTTGAGTGGTTGCAATTTGGGAAAATATACATATGAGAAAGAAATGATGGCCATTATACATGTTGTGCACACTTGGTGACCATATCTATTGGGACATCGTTTTAAGATCAAAATAGATCACCATAGTCTGAAGTATCTCCTAGAGCAGAGGTTATCCTCCCTGGAACAAAATAAGTGGCTAACCTAAATGTTGGGCTATGATTATGAGATCATATATAAAAAGGAAAAGGGAATGTGGTGGTATATGCATTTTCAATACAATATGAGGATGAAGGTTCCCTATGTTCCTTATCATTACCAGTGCCTAATTTTATTGAGGAAGTTTGACAAGAGTGGCTAACCCACCCAACCATATCACAAGTAATTAAATGAATTCAAGAGGACCCTATCCTACCTATTGGCTACACTTGGCAAGAAAATATCCTCCGGTATAAGGAGCACTTGGTTTTGTCTCTGAATTCAACACTCAAGCCCAGGATATTAAATGAGTTTCATTCATATGCTATTGTGGGTCACTCGAGATTTCAAAAGACATATGCTCATTCTCGCCATTCATTTTTCTAGGAAGGCATGAAGAAGGACATCCTTAGCTTTGTCATCGGAATGTGATATTTTCCAACATAATAAAGGTGAAACTATCAATACCCCAATATCTCTATAGCCTTTATCCATTCCATATTCTATTTGGAATGCCATCTCCATGGAATTTATCATGGGCCTTCCAAAAGAGGGAAAAATTAAGTCATCATGGTTGTGGTCAATCGACTCTCAAAGTATGCACATTTTAGTGGCTTACCACACCCTTTTACGCACACTATGGTAGCACAAGTTTTCATTGATCATATTTTCAAACTGCATGGAATTCCCACATCCATTGTGTCTGATCATGACCTGAATTTCACGAGCTCATTTTGGAAATAATTGTTTAAATTACAAGGCACACAATTGAAAATGAGAATAGAAAAACACCACTATATGGATGGCCAAATGGTTGTTAATAAATGTTTGGAAACCTACTTGCATTGTTTTTCCTCGAACAAACAACATCAGTGGGTGAAATGGTTACCATTGGCAGAATGATGGTACAACACTTCCTATCATACAACAACCAAAATGATACCATATGAAATGGTGTATGGCCAACAACCACCTACAGTAACTTCATATCTTCTAGGAACATCATAGATCCAGGCTATTGATAAGTTTCTGCAAGGTAGAGAAGCTACCCTCGTGACTTTGAAGGATAACCTCCACATGGCCCAAAATCATATGAAGCAATAGGCTAACCAACAATGTTTCAAAAGGGTTTTCCAATAAGGTGATTAGGTGTTTCTCTGACTCCAACCTTATAAGAAAACGTCACTCAAATCCCATTTCCACCACAAGTTGGCACTCAAATTTTATGGCCCCTATCAGATTATCAAATGTATTGGTCCATTTTCCTACAAACTGGCACTTCAAGCTACCTCCAAAATGCATCTGGTATTCCATGTTTCATGTTTGAAGAAAGTGGTGGGTCAGAATTGTAGGGTTCAAGCCATCCTGCCTAAATTAGATGAAGAAGGCTCCATTTGGATGTAACCAAAATCCTTCCTCAATAGGCGTGAGTGTCACTTGTGTGGATGAACCATCAAATAAGTGCTCATCAAGTGGAAGGATATGTCTCCAAAGGATGCAACTTGGGAAGCAACGACCACACTACAACATTTTCCATATCTTCAGCCTTGAGGACAAGGTTTCTTTTGAAGGAGGAGGGAATGTTAGGATTTGACCTTAACCCCTCTTAGTTTGTCACTAGTGAGAATGATATATTTTCCATGTAATAAAGGTCGACACGAGTTAATAATGCCTATTAAATAAATCTAAACATGTTAATGTAGGAAGAMCTAATAGAAACTTCGACTTCTAGAAATATCTTCCTCTAGAATGTTATTTAGAATATAGAATTAGTATAAATAAGAGCATGAGGTATGAGAAATATTTTCTTGAGAAAGTATCGTAGTATATCTCTACTCTTCTAGAGGTTTCCCTCTATAAGAAGCAAGTGAACATTGCTTTCTTGAAATAAAGTTATTATTTCTGGTATTTATCTCTCAATATTTTGTTGTTCCCTTGATAATTGATAAATATTCTTGTTTTTGCATAATATATTACATCTGGTACCTAGCAAAGATACTCGTTTGAATCATTTGGATGGGTTCAAAGGGATTCATGCAATTTGGGGTAGATTTGGTTTATTCACTTCTAGAACCCAACTCAAGGTTTAAACAACATTTTCTTGGAGTCATATTTTCTTGGAAGCTATGGAATCTCAAGGCTGAGATCTTGTTAATGTCTTTCCAATGGTCTAATGTGTTCCCCAATTGAATTTCATATACGAATGTTATGATAACATAAATTTAACCATCGATTTTCCACCTCAACAATGATTGATTAAGAAGAGTTGATGGAAGAGAAATCAACAAGAAATCATTGATCATGCATGGCCAAATAAGGATCAACTAATTGTTATTGACTCCATTGGAGTTTATTAACAAAAATTAGTGTCACTGGAGTGTGGAATGAGTAGTGGTTAATTAAATTAATATTGGTGAAGCCATTTGAAGAAAAACTTGTCAGTTGAGGATCATTTGTTGGAGACATGTGTCATCAATATAGATGTTGACATGTTAATAATTAATGACAATCTTGTTGATTATGCATTAGTAGACAATGACTAATAATTTGAATAGTTTTTGTAACTAAAGACCAAAGATGAAAGTCAAATTATTATGGTAACTAACAATCCAAAGGCACAAACAAACTATAATTGATTCTTGTAGAAGGCTATTTAAAGGGGAGTTGTACAAAGAATTGGGTTTGAATGTTGATTGTTGGGATTTAGATGATTTATTATTGACATATTAGTTGGTTGGCTAGTTGAGAGAATGAAACCCAAGTTCGTAGAGGATAAGAAGAGAGTTTCAAGGGAATCCTTCTGCCTCATTGTTGGGAATGCTTGGCAATGTAATTGTATATTTGTGATAGAAAATCATAGAGATAGTTGAGTTACAATTGAAGCATTTTTCTGGTTGGAAAACTAAAACCTAGAAAAGGATAACAACAAGCCTTGTTTTGAAATGATAATTTAGGATGTGTGAGATAATTTTTGGTCTTTAAGACATAGAAATTTCCTAGACCACCTAATGTGAATGCCAAAGTTGATCGAGGAAAGGTTATAATTATCCACCAAAATTAAAGGCAAACTAGTGAGCATTAGACTTGTCATTGCAAACTATTTTTTGGTCATTATGGAGTTTCTTTCCCATGAGGATTCTCTAGTTGAATATTTCTTTGTATACAACGTAAATTCTTGTGTGTGTTTTTGTCATTAGTATTTGTTTTTATTTTTCTAATATGMTAATTTAACAAACCAAGAGTGGCTGCAGATATTCATAGGTTCCAAGATTAAGAGTTTTAGAAGTTTAAAAACTATTTTTCCCTAAATTTGTTTTAAGTGCTAGTGGGTGATTTTGAATTTCCCACTAGATTCTAATCAATTATTTAATATTCAAGACATTCAYTATAACCCATTTCCCATAAGCATCCTTCATTAATGACTCTTTTTTAGTTATCTTAAATGATTTATTTATCCTTTGTCACATAAGGGGATGCTCATAGGGGTGAGGAAGTAATATTGAAATTAGATAAATGAAGTACATAGCATCAATAATTGTTTGATTCTTCATGCTTGTACGTGTCTGTTTTAACACTTGGGGGTTGAATACCCAGGGTTCATCCATAATTGACCGACCAAAAAACCCCAAGGCATTGGTATATCAATTCTTATCCAAAGACTGAATAAGGTCTCACCCAATATGCCATGAGAATCCCAGAGACCATATGGTCTCATTTCGGTGATGAAGGTCTAATTACACAAGAATCCATCTAGATTTTCATTCCTATAATCCATTGCAGACTACTTAACAACTAAAAATGTATGAAAATAACAAACACATTCAATTGACACATGATAAACACATCATAATACCATAATCATTGCAACTTTATTATCTTTATTCAAAATTCACAGTGATACATTATGCAACTCATCAATTGATAGCAACAGAGCCCTACTCTCTTATACATTTTTCCAGTGTTACATTACATAGCGCCATGCAATTTATTTCAGACTTTGCATATATGACAAACTAAAACTTACAAATAGAGGCATTACAAAACATAGGCTCAGAGTGAGCTCAAGGACATTGAATAACAACAAAAAAAATACCCAAAACCATCAACAGCCTTCTTTATGTCGTTGTTTCTTCCTTTTATCTTCTTCTCGTCTTTGACACTGTCACTTTCAGTTCTTCCCCACTCTCTCCTCTGACTACCAGTCCCACATGCTTTTTTCACCCGCATGCATTTCACTTAACCTCTTTGGAATCGTGGAAATATCAACTACCCTGCCAACTCATCTTCTTACTACTCCACTATCCCTCGTGCTGCCTAAAGTAATCACTTGGGAAGATTTTCCGAATATTCTTTTCTTGATTCCGGTGTGCATGCATTTTCTTCTTTAATTTCTAGTGTACATAAAAAAAGTTGGACCAACGTGCATTGACAGAACTGGAATTGGTGCATATTAAAAAATATTGGTCTAGGGCATGCCTCCTGTCACCCTTCGTGTAGTTGTTTGAGTGCTCGCAAAACTAGAATAGGTGCGCACTACTTCGTTTGTGTGCACATAAAATATTTACCTAAAAATTTGGGTGCCAGCAAGCCCCCACCACTATTATTTGTCTCTCCCTTGAGCCAAGTGCCTCATGGAGTGACTAATGAAGGAATTAAGTAAGAGAAAATCATCAACATTGTAGAACCAAAGCACCAAAGAACCTATGGTGGCAGTGGGGTTCACACATAAATTGGTTACGTGTGAAGAACTACGGAGCTATGGTGAGGCCTCACATGTGAGTAGATAACATTTTAAATGTAATGTAGCACTAGGTAATGTAGCAGGGGATTCAATATAATGTAGCACTAGGTGGCTCAACCAAGTTATGTGTGAATCCCCTACCAGAGCCAATACCTTGTATGCATTCCATAACTTTGACCCAAATTGGCAATATTGGGAATGTTCAAAGTTGTCAATCTATATAGTCTGCCTATGTGGCTGGAGTGTATGTTGTGCTGCCAAAAAGGTGAATTATTTCAACTATGTACGCTTCTACTTGTTGTACATCCTACTCTAAACCTACCCTAGGGGAACTACAGGTTGGAGAAATGTAGATAAATGATAGGTGGCCCCTATGGGCCATAAGACACCTTCAACCTGCTTCCATTGACAAGTCCCTTGAGTGGCTATCCCTGTAACGTCCACCAGCCCAACCGAGGGACATTGTGGTACATAAAACTTACAAAATCAAAATTTCTACTAACTAATTAATTTCATGTAGCTTTCAGCTATGAATTACAACCAAATTTATCTATTGTATATAACCATAAAATAGATGCATCTACAACATGATAAAAAAAAATCATGAATGAAGTAAATAGTTCAATACATCAACATATAAATCATTCTCATGTACATAGAGTTCATGCACACTGATTTAAATCATAAATACAAGACATAAAAAGATCAATCACTTATATTTTAAAACAGTTGTGAAACCAATTGTTTGGGATAGATGTTCCACCCAACCATAAAATTATTTTTCCAAATATCAACAGCTAGTCACCCCCGAGTTGAAGCTATTAATCCAAAAAATAGGGTGGTCTCTCACTGTCCACTCACAACCCACTAGTACTATCCTACAACTATCCTGATTTTCCACTAGCTTTCTTCCTCTTAACATTCCCAACCCAAGGAATGTACCCCTTCACTGATGTCAATCCCTTGGGCATCCCTTTCATTTATCAGGGTATCTCTAGCACAAGTAGATAGGAATATCTCAGCTGGAAATCAAGGGATCTCACTGTTAGGAAAACTACTAACAAACAATAGAAACACTTGATGTTTTAGTGCAACTCATGCATGAGTTCTTTCTTCAGGCATGACAACCTAGATATTCAATATTCATATCCAAAACACTCCAAATATGCTCCAACATTCTCTATGTAACAACCTAATATATTTCTAAACATCATTAAGTTTCCTAAACATTTTATGAAAGTAAACTGAAACAAAACTTCATAGCACGATATTGACTTTTATAACAGCAACTTCAGTAACTTAGATTTATCAATAAATACTAAATTCATGGCAGAATGAAATAAATACCTAACTTAACAAGTACCTAGATCTGATGCTAATTTCTGTTGCATCTTTTCCTTGCTGCTGCCTTTCTGCTCCCTGCTACATAGGTCAACCCTGCCACAAACAGGAAAATAACTGCCCAAAACTACTGTCCTCCCTGCCAACTAGGAAAACTACCTAGCTCCAGAATATCTACGGATATCCTGGAGCTAGGTAGTTTTCCTAGTTGGCAGGGAGGACAGTAGTTTTGGGCAGTTATTTTCCTGTTTGTGGCAGGCTTGATCTGTGTAGCAGAGAGCAGAAAGGCAGCAACAAGGCAAAGAGGCAACAGAAATTAGCATCAGATTCAGGTACTTGCTAAGTTAGGTATTTATTTCATTCTGCCATGAATTTAGTATTTATTGATAAATCTAAGTTACTGAAGTTGCTGTTATAAAATTCAATATCGTGCTATGAAGTTTTGTTTCAGTTTACTTTCATAAAATGTTTAGGAAACTTAATGATGTTTAGAAATATATTAGGTTGTTACATATGGTATCAGAGTGTCTTAGTTCGAAATCTGGGCCTAAGGGCCGAAACTCCGAGTGTTAACTCCAGCTACACTAAAACTACAAACAAAACACATTCAGCTTGACCAAATATGACTGATACAGTATCAGAGAATATACTCAGGATAGCACCCCTATATTATCCAAGCAAATGGTCTCATATATATCACAAGCAACCAATTTAGGCAATACCCTATAACTGGATCATATATGGCTACTACAGTTAGTCTGAATATTCGAAGGAACGCCTTTAAAATAGTGGCAGCAAACCGGAAAGTTTGCAGGATCACCTCCTATAAAATGGCTACCCTTAAAGAAGCCTGATAAAGATAAACATGGCAATGCCGTGGCTGGAATTAAAGATGTTGAAGACATTGAGCCATGAGAGATGAGCTTGGAAGAGATTGAAGGAAGAGTAGGGTCGTTATTTCAAGAAGGCGTTCTCGCAAATTTGAAGATTACAGTTTGGAAGGACTGCCTTGAAGAGAGGGATAGCTATGAATCCCGAGAAGATAAAACATTGATGGGGGACGAAGGACGGAGTACGGGGGGTTGGTTGGAGAAGTAAATGCATGAGTCGGTGAAGGGGGAATTCGACGGAGGATGGATTGAGGAGGACTATGAGATTGCTGGGGGCAGAGAGTTTTCGGACAGTGGCTTTTGATCAGTTGAGGCACCGAGTTGCTGGAGGTTTTGGGCATGGGGGCCAGGATATCCGTAGATATCCTGGAGCTAGGTAGTTTTCCTAGTTGGCAGGGAGGACAGTAGTTTTGGGCAGTTATTTTCTTGTTTGTGGCAGTGTTGATCCAGGTATCAGGTAGCAGGAAGGCAACAACAAGGCATCAAGGAAACAGAAATTAGCATCAGAACCAGGTAAATTGTTAAATTATGTATTTATTTCATTCTGAAACAAAAGCATCATTCATTGATAAATTTAAGTTGTTGAAGTTGTTGTTATAACGATTGTTGTTATGTTATGAAGTTGTTATCTCAGTAAATGAAATAAATTGCTTATGGAAGTAAATGTTGTTTAGAAATATTTGGTTGTTACACTCTAGAATTCCCCCTCAATGGCTGCACCGACTCCAAGCTCTATTTCTTTCTCTCTACTTTCTCCTCATGCACAAAAACTCATTGTTTAAAATTGTTGTCCAAACCCATATGAATTTACTCCCTTTGGCTTGTATTTATTGACTCACACAGTTCCCCAAGATGATTGTACTCAACTCCCATGTGCCCAATAGCTATGGGATGTGACCACTCATACCCACCCTCTTACATGTATTCAATGATTGGATTTGGGAACACTCAATAAAAAATTAGAAGGTTCACATGAAAAATAGCATTTAAGAAAAATGGGTGGAATTAATATAAATGGGTAATCCCCACTTGGACCCCTCTTATCCATTCTCTTAGACCCTCCCCTATCTTGTGTATTAATTCATCCCCCATATTTGTCCATGTCCTCGCATCACCTGACATCACATTTTAATATTAAAACATAGAAATACAATTCACATATTACATCACTTGGTCGTAGCCACACATTATATCTACATTAAGAATTAATTAAATTGGGGATGATAGTGGGGATGTTACATTACCCCTCCCCTAAAATTTTGTGTCGTCCTCGATGCACACTATGCCCATATACATATATGAAAATTTACATCACAATACTTAGAAAGTAAAATTCTACATTTTTACAACTCCAATGGTAGTTCCAACCATAATCTATTGTTCCTCTCAACTCATCGACCCAAGGAATGCACCATTCGTTTATAAGGGATAATCCAAGGAATGTACCATTTGTTTATCAAGATAAAACCAAGGAATGAGACATTCTTTATCAAGGTCCCCAACGTAGTTGGCTAGGAATTTGAGATGTGGTTCCAAAACTCTAGCTACTCAAAATGGAGTCTTGCATTCTATTTTCTTCAAAATTATAAAAACACTATGGGTATTCTTCCTGCATGTTTTCTTTATTCTCCCATGTATCATATTCATGACTATAGCAGGTCCATTAAAAATTTACTATCCCTATCGATTTGTTCCTAAGCACTTTGACCTTCCAGTCCAGGATGCATATTGGTTCCACCCAAAAATACTCTTCATGCTCCACCTGGATCACATTCCATTCAATTATGTGGTTAGGGTCAGACACATATTTCTTTTATAATGATACATGAAACACATTATGCACTCTCATGGACATAGAAAATTCTAGTATGTATGCAATTGGCCATGTCTTTTCTAATATTTCAAAAGGTCCACAATATCTTGCTACAAACTTTGGGAAACTGCCTAATCTTAGCGAACTTCTCTTTGCATTCACTTTTCAAAACACATGTTCGCCCACTTTAAAATATCTAAACACTTTATTCTTATATGCATAAATTTTCTTCCTATCCTGGGAAACCTTTAAATTCTACTTAATCCTTACCATCTTGTCTTCCATTTCCTTCAACAAATATGGCCCAACAATTGCCTTGTCTATTGGATTATCCCAACTCACTAGCATCTTACACTTCCTTCCATACAATGCTTCAAATGGAATCATTTTTAATGAGTCCTAATACCCATTATTGTAGAAAAATTAAACTAAATGAATGTAATCATCCCACTTTGATGGATGATGCATCACATACATTCTAAGCATGTCCTCATTTATTATGTTAGTCCTCTCTTTTTGGTCATCTGACTTTGTGTTACACATTATTTTCGTCACCCTTATGACCGTTAATGATGTAAAGCTATATGTTTCCTTCAGAGGGGTGAGTGGCTTGAATTCCTGAAGAAAGAAGGGAGAAGGACTTTCCCTGAGAGAAGAAGTTTTTTTTTCCTTTGTAAAAGCCCTATTAAATAGGATTTCCATAGGCTACTATATAAACAGGGTGCGGAAATGCTTGATTTTCGCAGTTTGCACTATAGCTAGGTTGTGGTTTTTTGTAGGCGGCATTACAGCTAGGGTGCGGTGGCCTTCATACATGAGAAAAACGAGCATTTTATCGATGCTTATAGAAGGAGAAGATTCTTTGGTGAGGTGGCCTCCGAATGGTTTGGATCTTACTCACTTTCATGATTTAGTGGGATCATCCTAACCTCCTCACCTTATCCTCTTCAACTTATAAAAGGAGAGGAGCTCTCATGGAGAAAGTTAGTTGGATTGATCTTGGGAAATTTATGTTGGCTTTGAGCTTTGCTTTGTCAAGGTAGAATGTGAGTAGCAATTAGATACACAGTCTCAAAATCCATTAGAGAAAGAAGTGTGTGGCAAGCAAGGAACTGTTGGGAGGAACCTTACGACATCAAGGTAGTCGGTTGTAATATCTCTTCCTATTATTTAATATAATATAGTGGCATGCTTCTTTCCCATAGAATTATCTTTATTTTATTGCATAATTCCTTGATCATATGCATAGGTTGTCATTGAATATACTTCTCCTGCTTTCACTTTGGTTGGTTTGTGTCTCACTGCAAGATCGGTATCACAAGATCACTGGAGCGAAACAGGAACAACAAAGACATAAGGAAGCGACATTTAAAGGTATGTCTCTCGTCTTTTGTTTGGTAGTAAATTCGATTATTAGAGCCTAGGGAAAGCACCATGTTCTATCTTGTTTTGTTCTAGATCTAGGTGGATCTAGGGAGATTAGTTTATGTCCGCATTTACTGATTTATCCGATAACAAAATTGATGACTCCACTGGGGAATGGATTGTTTTCCTAGCTTGTCTTGATTTCTTGCTTTGATTGCTTGGGTTCTATTTTCCGAGTCACTGGGAGATTCAGTTTGTCTCTTTGACTATTTAAATTCATTGGAAAAACCTTCATACTCTTTATTTTTTCCATTTTTTATTTTGATTTCCTCACCCTACTTTGAGGGACATTGCAGCGACCTAGGATTTCCGCACCCTACCTATTTAGACCAGTGTAGAAACTCCACACCCTACCCATACCTAGCCTATGACGATAAAGGATTTCTGCACTGTGCTAGTCTACAACCTGCAAAAATTGTGAAAATTTTGATTTTTGATGTTTTTTTCCTTACCCAGAGCTTGGATTTGGTTTTGGAGTGAATTTTTGGGTTTGATTATGATCTATTTACAGTTTTCCTGATAGATTTGAAACTTATTTTAGCCATCTTTTCTTTGTTTTATTTTGAAACGTTTAGTCTCTTGCTTTGAGTTTCTTTCAGTTACAAAGCATTGTCTTTTCTTTAGAATTGTTTGGTGAAAGAACTTTTTTTATTATTATTGAATAATTCGTGTTAAAAGAGAAAATTGTTTGGGTTTCTTTGTTTCATGTCTATTTGTTATTGCTTGTAGCTATCTTTGAAACAAAAAGTTTTAATTTCTTGATTTATATTAGTTTGGGGACATCCTTGCATTTGAAGTAGCGAAATTGCATGAATCTTGATATTGATGAGTTTAATAATTTTTGGGACATTGTGCATCTGGGAACGACAAATGTTTTCTCCTTCTCATAGCATAGCTTTCATCGAAATGAAAAGATTGCATATTCATCCCTTTGCATAACTTTTAAGTTGGTCAAAACACCATATTGTCCACGCCATCTTCCTTTTGATTAACAACAACCTTAAAAATAAAGCGCTTATAAAAATTGATTAGACATTTTTATATTTTTTGGTAGAAAACCTACATTAGATTAGTTGTAGGGATTTGGAATAGGTGTGAAAGATAACTTTCCAAAGATGAAAACAAACATAAAATCTTGAGTTAGGGAGCGGTGAAATCCACTTATTACATTTGGTCCCGGGAATCCCTTCTAACACAAGGGTAAATCATGAGGTCACATTGAGACTGGTAAAGTTACTCACTCTTCTTTGTTGTTCTTGGTGTAGATATTGTGCGTATTATGGGGGTCGCTTGAAGGTATACCCACAATTATGAGTGGAAGCCTTTCAAGTTGATTTCGGGTTAGATACCCTGCCTTTGTGCGTGGATTGGACTATTGACTATTTCCCCAGGCATTACTGTAGTAATTGGTGACCTTAGTGGCCTATATCTTTAGGGTCTTTACACAAGGTGACTGTGGAGGGGAAAGTCTTCATGGTACCTGGAATCGACATTGTCCAGACTCACTCGGGCTCCTTGGAGGGTATACCCATGATTATGTGTGGGAGCTTACACCAGGGTGTAAGTCCGTTAAGCAAGTCATCAACGTAACTTTTCCACCTGCTCTATCTCAACCCCTTATTACTTTGTTCCCACGACGTTGGATTTCATCACCAACTAGTGAGCTCATTATGAGAAGGTTTTGTTTGCTTGCTTTCTTACTAGATTTTTAGTGTGTGCTATTTGTTTTTCCTAGTGGACTCTATATTGGGTCTTTATTTTAATGGCGCCAGTTCCCGAAATGACCAATGAAGGAATCCCTGCTCCAAGGGAGCCTTTTGTTTTTCCTTCTTATGGAAACATTGGTCCTCCTCATATCACTACTTTGAGCCTTCCAGGTCTCACGATTGGATTTCCAGGTCGCACTTTGAGCAGTAAGTGCTTCGTTCGTAAGCACTTCCCCCCAAGAACATCAACCTCATGTTGATCCTTCACCATCTTCACCAGTAAGATAGTCTTCACCTTCTTCACTTGCAAGGTCTTCTTTCGTTTCATCTTCTTCTCTGAGTGAAATCTTTGAAGATAGTAAGCTAGTGGATAAGAAGAAGAAGAAAAGGAAGAAGAAGAAGAAGAAAAATAAACAAGGGTCCAAACTTCCAACCACTGCCAGACATGTTGGAAATAAATTGGTTACTGTTGATCGTGTTGGGAGTGTTGATGATGTCAAGATCACCCAAACAACCTGTAAACCCAGGTACCCTTATAAGCTTTGTAAGGGTATCCATATTATTAAGGATTTCCCTGGTCTATCCAAGGTTATAGAAGTATGGTCTATACACCCTCGCCAACCCATGTCATTAGCCTCTGAACAACATGTTGATGACCTCCCAACAACTAGTCAAAATACCGTTGGGAAGAAGAAAAGTAGAGTCAAGTTCTCGTGTATGTTATGAAAAGGGATTCATCTAACTCACCTTTTCCCTCATATGGACGAAGCCTCAAAATTACTGGAAGACATGATTGTTTCACAGCCACAACTTCCAGCTGCTTATCACAAGCTTACTATCGACCCACCTGTAGTTGATGGAATGATCAATCTGGTCCCTTCACTGGTCAGTCTAGTTGATCATGTAGTCAATCTAGTCATTTCCTTAGTTGAACCAGTTGACAAAGTGGTTGATCCAATCCCATCCTTGGTCAATCCCACTCTCCCGCTGGAGAGTGAAGCCTAAGCGGTCGATCTGTTTCCACCCTTCGACTCCATTCTCCCCTTGGAGAATGAAACCCAAGTGGTCGATTTGATCTCGTTATCAGTCGATCCTTCTCTCCCGCTCAAGAGTAAACCCGATACTACCCATGTTTTTCTCGTTGATACAGAATCTACTATGATGGCGGGTATTCCTCCTTCTCCTATGGAACCCCCTCCAAGTAATGAGTCCATCCTTTTCAATTGGGGTGTGCTAACTAGACCTTGTCTTACCTCTCACATTCCTTTCTAGATTATAGTACAGGTTTGTGGTCGGGACGTTCCTCAGACACTGATTGATGAAGGTGTGTCCGTTAGTATTTTTTCTTCTCTTGCTTGGAAAGCTTTGGGTTGTCCTCAGCTTGTGCCAGTTACGTAGAATCTGTTAGATTTTAACAGAAGAACCAACCAACCTTTAGGGACCCTTCCTCAGTTTCCTATAACTTTGGGAGGGAAAACTATCTTTATTGATGTCATGGTAGTCCAAGACCCCTTGGATTTCGCTTTACTCCTTGGAAGAGATTATGTCTATGCCATGAAAGCTATTGTGTCCACCCTTTTTCATGTGATATCTTTCTCACATGATGGAATAATGGTGACTATTGATCAGCTTTCATTCATTGGTCCTGATTGGATTACCTCCCTTAGTGGTTCTTATATGTAGACGGTATCACCCCTGCCACATGTTAATTATGTGGCATTGTCTCCCATGCCTTCCACTGATGAAGACAATGAATTGGATCCGGTAGTTGACATAGTGATCTCTTCGGTAGGGCTATTGGAGCCTAACCTCCTTACCCCTATCGTGACCCTCGACATGTGTTCCTTCTGTCAAGTGAAGTTCTCTTGGAGGCCATGAATGAGTTTTGTCCCTTGACATGGTGTCCTTCTAGAGCATTGTCCTCTTGGAAGCCATGATCAAGAAGAGAGTTGAGCATGGTTCTCTGATTTCAAGCTCATTAAAAAATGAAACAACTTTGAGCATGGTTCTCTGATTTCAAGCTCGTTAAAAAATGAAACTAGCTTTGAGCATGGTTCTTTGATTTCAAGCTCGTTAAAAAATGAAACCATCTTTGAGCATGGTTCTCTGATTTCAAGCTCGTTAAAAAATGAAACCAGCTTTGAGCATGATTTTTTGATTTCAAGCTCGCTAAAAAATGAAACCAGTTATGAGGATAGTTTTTTGTGTCTCTGTGGCAACCTTGTTAAAAAATGAAATAGAGGTTATGAGCATAGTTCTCGTTTCTGTGTCAAGCTCATTAAAAAATGAAACAATGGTCTGGGGATTATACCTAGAGTCACAAGCATAGTTCTTCTCCTGTGTCAAGCTCGTTAAAAAATGAAATAGTTTTTCCCCTCTCCTTTTGAGTCAAGTCCTTCGTCTAGAATTTGAAGTTTCATTTCATCCACCTGTGTCATTGGAGGAAATGAAGCTTGGGGGGCAATAATTTCAGCCTTTGGACGTCATGATGAAGTAGAGACGCTAGTTTTTTAAGTTGGGGGCTAAGTACTGACCATGCATTGGGAAGTCACAAGCATAGTTTTTACTTTGATTCAAGCTTGTGTAAAAATGAACCCACCTACCTCAAGCAAAGTTTCCTCTGGTTCAAGCTTGTGTAAAAATAAAACCAGGTCCAAGGAAAGTTTTGTTTAGTTTTAAGCTTGTTTAAAAATAAAATCTATCTCAAACATATTGTTGTTTTGTTTTAAATCTTGCGTAAAAATGAAAACAATCCCGAGCTTAGTCTTTGTTCTTTCTCATGCTCGTAAATACATGAGAATAAGTTACCGAGCTTAGTCTTTGTTCTTTCTCATGCTCGTAAATACGTGAGAATGTAACCGAGTATACTTTTATCACTTTTTCAGACTCGTAAAGGTTATATGAAAAAGGAACCCCTTGGAACTCCCTTTAATCTCTTTTCAGACTCTCTAAACATGAAAAGATTGTCTAGTGATGTTCTTTTCACGCTCATAAAATTATTCGAAGAAAACGTTTGATGAGTGGTAGGTTATCACTTTTGCGGTCTCATCAAACTAATTTACAAAAAAGGAACTGAGAGAGTTCTCTTTAATTGTTTTCCAGACTCTTTAAACATGAAAAACCCATGAGTTTTATTTCTTTGGACTCGTAAAACAAACATTGAAAGGCCCATATGGGACCGAACCACTCCTTTCTAGGGTTCGTTAAATATACTCTGAGGGAATCATCCAAAGGATGAGCTTACATTTCAAGCATAAGTTATCCTCCTCAAGCTTGTGTAAAAATAAAGAGGTGTTCACCAGAAATGGTGGGGGAAAAATTGGGAAAGAAATGTGTCTAAACCTATATTCCATGGAAGAGTCACTTTTAAACATGACACCCTTTCACTCGCTTTGTGTCTAGGTTGGAAAATCCGCTTGTATTTTGATCATACTCCTTTATAATATTACAAATTGGTCTGTGATCCCTGTTGTTGAGTCACTGTTTCCAAGACAGTTGTCGTGTCGTCAATATGTTCAAAGAGAAGTTCAACCCTGAAAACCTTCTATTGCGTCGACCACTTCTGCAGTCCTTAATCCTTCTATAGCGTTGACCATCCCTGAGTCATTCCTAAATCACTTGTTACTCTAATCTGCATCAAATCTTGTTACCCATTTCGTGTCATTGATGGGGGATACATTAAGGCCCTCCTGTGACGAGTATTTTCCTGTTGACTTCAACTCATTATCCAGGAATTAGACTTAGAAAATAATTGGTACCTTGGAACTTGCATGCCTCAATGGCAGGTTTCCTCGCTTTTGATAGTGGGTTTTCATTATTGACCCCTGATCGGGAGATTCCACCGAGTGTTCGACCTCAGATCATTGATTCACATTCGTTGGATTGTACTAATGTACCTTGGGATTCATTGACATTATTGGTGATTTCCCTCGCACTTGTTAACGGTATTCACTATGACCAGTAATCAAGTGGTTTCTACCATGTTCGACTTCAACACATGCATTCGCACGGTTAGATTCGTACTTAGAGTGATGGAGATGAAGAACTTGAATCTTTTCTCATAGATTCAAGTTGCATTAGAGTATATTCAGTTTGTACTGTTGCATAGATCCACATTGTATGTCTCGTGGCTATGTTCAAACTTGAGTCTTTAACACATAGATCCACAGTGTATTTTTGGTGGCTATGTTCATATTTGAGTCATATAGGCATGGATCCACAGTGTATGTTTGGTGGCCATGACCTGTATTACTTGACATGGATATTCACATGTCGACATTAATTCTTTGAGTCATTTTTATTCTGAGTATGGGAATGCATATCTCAGTATTGATATATTATTGTACTGTATTTTCTTGTTTGTTGGCAAGTTTCTGACCGACTATTCTTTGTTCCCTACACTCACTCGACAAAGTATATTATCTATCACTCTATTCTAACTTCATACTTTGGGGGGCTCTCTGTTACACATTATTTTCGTCACCCTTATGACCGTTAATGATGTAAACCTATCTGTTGCCTTCAGAGGGGTTAGTGGCCTGAATTCCTAAAGAAATAAGGGAGAAGGACTTTCCTGTAACAACCCTAGTTAAATAATTGCTTAAGGTTTATCAAGTATAAGTGATTAAATAATTAACTGTCCTAATGTATATTAGTTAAATAATGATTATTTAATTAATAATGATTAATTAATTAATTAATTAATTAATTATTGTTTAAATGTATGTTGATTAATTAATTAATTAACTAATTAACTCATTTAATGTTTGGGTAACGAATTAAAAGTTTAATAATTTTTAATTTATTTAATAGAAAACTTAACGTATGGAGGGATAAGGCATTGAATGGAGGGATAAGGCATTAAATGGAGGGATAAGGCGGGTGGCATTGAACGAAGGGAGGAGGTAGTGAATGGGAAGGAGGATATGAGGGGGCAGAGGCCTTCGGGAGAGGAAACTTTTGAATTTTGGGGAGGAAGCATTATTTTGATATTAGGGACTGTATTTTTCTAGTTTGGAGTTTGGGGTGGACTATTATAGGGGTGCATCGGTTGCTGGGAGTTTTGGGCTTGGGGGCCAGGAATCCTCACGGAATCCTGGAGCTAGGGAGCCAGATAGGCTCTGTTCCTAGCTAGCAGGGAGGAAAGATTCAGTTTTGGGCAGAGTTTGGGCAGAGTTTGGGTAGAGCAGTAAGGATAGACGGATATTGGAGGAATAACATCAGTCAAAGGTATGTATTTTCATGATTACGTTGTGTTAGGTAGTTATCATCATGCTGTTGAATATGCTTATATGATAAATAATGAAATTTCTTATACGTTGAAAGAAATTTTATGTTTAAATTTATGAATTTTATTAGGCTTTGTTGAATGAGGGCTTTACATATGGTATCAGAGCCCTAGTTTAAAATATGGAGCCAAGGGCCTACCTACCCACCCAAAAATTTAAACAAATTCTTTTTAGTTATTCATAGCCAACTTTGACTCCCAAATCATTTTGTTATAAGCTGCTAGATGCCCCAATTGACTCTTAATGATTGGAACCTTTACGGGGTGTTTTGCATCAAAGAAATGCAGTTCTTATGCAAGCAACATAATTTATTAATCAAATTTTCTTAACCTATTGAATTTTTCTTTACCTTCAGTCAACAGTTTCTTCCATCACCTTTTGCTCTGACATTTTTTTTTTCTATTATGCTTCTATGCAGAAACAACAATCGCATATTTCAAACCTAGAAACCAACAAATGTTTAGAATATTGTTAATGAACAAAGGTTATAAGAAAACATCATCTTTGAGTCTTTTCCATAGGGTAGCCTGTACCATTTGTTTCTCTTTCCATGCTCTATTTGAAATGTTATATCTTGCAATGCTTCTAACTGTATACACAAACAGAATTAAGCTGAAGGAAAGCATTGCTGAAGTGCAAACTAAATAATATATATATATATATATATATATATATATATATATATATATATATAGAGAGAGAGAGAGAGAGAGAGAGAGAGAGAGAGAGAAGCAACTAAGAGCATGGCAAGAAAATATATCAGAGAATGTCGACTACAAGCATCTTTGAAGAACAACATGAGAAAATGAAAAGCACAGAGGAAAGTCCTACCCTCATGACGACAACATATTGGGTGTAGTTAATAAGAAAAGAAAATATGAAAATAGTATGTGAAAGACCAACCATAGTACCAATAGGGCCTTGGTTCAATGGTGATCTTGACAACATATTAAACCTTCCACCGCGGTTTCATTCTTGTGTCGAGGTTCAATCTATAATTAGCCTGACAGGTATTGAACACCCTCATTGAAATAAACAGGCCAGTCAAGACCGAGCGCCTAGCGCCAAGCATCAGAACACAACACAATTCATTTACATAAAACCTAATACCTAACTCATACAAGTCATCGATAGATCAATTTTTCAGGTCAACAACCAAGTTCCAATGCCTGCCCATGGAGCCCTACCAGTCTATAGATTATGCACAACGCATCGACACAAGACTAGTACAACTCGAGTCTACGTGTATGTGCTTAGACCACTCATCAAATGCCATCAGGATTGAGCCCAGGGGCCCAATAGTTCATTGCACTACGCTTATGGTATAATAAACAAAAAAAAAGTTTGGTAGGCCCTAGGCCCAAACTTTAATTCGTTTCATTGCCAAATATCCTAAGTCTGTGAGCCCAGAAAAAAATCGTAACATATTAGAGGGAAATACCTGAGAGACCAAGTGCCAAAGCAAAGGGAGGAGCTGAGCCAGGGGACAAAACATGTGCTCAACGCGTAAAAAAAGAAAAAATAGACAAAGCCCGACATCCATTCAATCAGATTGCATATTTCTCGCATTCCAGAGTTGCCAAATCTATTTGATTTAATAAGCAAATTAAAATACATAAACATACTAGTTACCCAAAGTTTCAGGATTTACTGAAGCTCTTTTCAGGGATTTACGAAATCCCTCTCAAATGCACTCTGAAATATTTATACTTTAAAGAGACCAAAGAAATAGATGACGTGAGTAAACCCTAAGAGAATAACAACCAAAACAAATGTTAATATCCTTACCGACGATCTCTCTCATATCATCGTAGCATAACCATCAAGCCAAGCCAAGCCTGGGAAAACATATTCTCAACGGCTATTACATGCCATTCTCATCAAGCCTAAACAATGCCAAATTTCTGGATTTCTTCGGTATAAAATCTCATCACCAGATCAGTATTTGCTTGGTAACATAAACACATCCTAAGAAATCCAGAAACCAAGGTAGTATATCTAAAGCTACTGTACTTTTAGAGAAAATAAGGGCCTATAAATTTTATGAAAATAATGCTTCTTTCCCTCAGTGTAAATAGTATTACAAACAAGACTTGTTTCAAGAATCTAATTACAACAACTACAAGAGCATTCCGAGAATGGAACTCGGGACCTCTCACACCCACACCCAAAGAGAGAATCATACCACTAGGACAAATAATACCCCCATAAAAATCTCCACCTGACACACAAAACAACAGAGGAAAATAATCAGACCACACACACATAACCAACACACCAAGCATAAAACACACAGGCCCAACCACACAACTCATCACACTGTCGGTGCCAAAGCTATCAAGCATCAAAGTCCAGCTGCCAAGCAATTGAACCATGACGAAGGAGCAGAGGGAATGCACCACTGTGCATGACGCGCCCTCCATTACTGGAACTCGTGGATACCAGGGTTGACCGAGCAGAGGGATGGCCATGGATGACCTCATCCTTCACCTCTGCTGAGCGTTTGAAAAAAAAAAAAACAAGAATGAAAAGGGTCGAGTGAGGCTAGGGTTTGAGGAGATAAGGGCAAGAATAAATTAGGGTTGAGGATGAGAGCCCTGGGGACGAGGGCACGTGGATCTCATGCACCCATGATGCCAGTTTCAATTTTTTTTTTTTTATTGTTTTAATTTTATGTAATATTTTTAATTTTTTTTTTTAGTTAAAAAAAAATAATTAATTAAAAATAATTTATTTATTATCATTGCTTTAAATTATTATAAATATTTAAATTATATATATATATATATATATATATATATATATATATATATATATATATATTTAAATCATATGATTTAAATTAATTTAAAATATAATTAAAGATTTAAATTGTACAATTGCTTCACCTTGTTATTATTCATTTAAAATAATATCATTGCTATCACCTATTAATTTTAAATAAAATCTTAACTATTTGCTAGCACCAGAATTAATTTAAAATATATATTTTAAATTAAAGATTTAAGTTATTATATATGTTTTAAATTAAAGATTTAAATATATGGTATTAAAGATTTAAGTTTTAAACCTTAGTTTTAAATATTTAAAGATTTAAATTATATAATTTAAATTTAGGTTTAAACTTATATAGGTTTAAAAATAAAGTGATTAACTCATTAGTTCTTAATAATTAATCAACATTAGCTTGAAAATTACATTAATTAGTTTTAAACGAAAAGTTTAAGGACTTATACCAAGAAAAGCAGGAGTGGGTTTCATGCACGCTAGGAAAGTAAGCTAGAGGAATTGGCGAGTATGGTGCAAAGCTGGCGTAGCTACCAGGCAAGGAGTCAGTAGTTTTCTTAGGCAGTGACACCAAGCTTAGACACTTAACCCTAACCTAGCCACCTCCCTTAAAGAGAGTAACGTCCGTTTATAGACAAGTAAAAAAAAACTTACGCCTAACCCTGTTTTCTAGCTTAAAGTTGCGCAAATGTGAAATGTCCTTGAACTCACCTGACAACTTTGGTTGATGCAGATTAAAATATACAGGATGGTTAGGACTTGAGGAAATCGAGGCAGATGGGCATCGTCGCAGGGACTACCAGCGCCGCCGCCACCATCACCTGAACTAGCTCTCATACTGTGCTCTTTGGAGGCCATAAATGAGACTTTAAAGGGGCGACAACCAGCAGGGATCGAAGTGGAACCCCCACCACCTGGAACAGGTAATCTAGAAGCATCAAGGGATTTAGGGGGAGGAACTCCACCTAAAGACATCACTAGACAACTATAGAAGATCAAACATCCGTAGTTTGTCGGGGGTCGTGCCAGTGAACGTGCCGAGGCATGGTTGGAAGGTATGACAAGGTGCTTTTCCTTAAGAGACTATGCATCCACTTCAAATGTGAAGATAGTGATTTTTCAGTTGAGAGACAGTGCCTTGAACTGGTGGGGAAAACTGGAAAGGAAACTGCATCTTACCCCGGACACTGTATCTTGGGAACTTTTCGAGGAGAGGTTCCGAAGGAAATATCTACCAGCTTTCTACGAGGAACAATAGGTGGGAGCATTTCATGCTCTAGTACAGGGAAACAAAACCGTAGAAGAATATGAGATCAGGTTTATGGAATTGGTCAAATATGTTTCATACATGGATAATGACCAACGACAAGCATAATGCTTTGTCTATGGGTTAAACCCTAATATAAGGGCTATGGTGCGGATGTGGAAACCCTCTTCAGTAGCAGAAGCAGTGGAAAATGTGTGTTATGTGGAGGAACACATGAACTTAAATGGAGGTACGAGACTAACCTTTCCGCATCGTTCTGGATTCATGGGGAATGCCCCTAGGACATTTCCCAGGGGAGGGGGCTCAAGGCCACCTCCATATGGTAATAGATTCGCACCAAGGACAATAGCTGCAAGGATTTCAATGGCAGCAAGTGCAACATCCTGTTCATCACCAACGACACAGGCGGGTCCACGACCATCTCAGGGAGCAGCTAGTAGTAGGTGCAGGGGTTCCAGAGGAAGGAACTCATTTCAGAGACAGTCACAGAATAGTGCGCAGGTTCAATATCATGTTACGTGTTGGGGATGTGGAGGACCCCATTACCATCATGACTGCCCAGAGTTACAATCAAGATTTGTGCATAGAGAAGGAAAGGCCCCGCTGGGAAGAGCAAGTGGTAGCCACCAGATTTATGCAACGGTTAATAATCACCAGGCAGAACATCAATCCATGGTGGTGGAGTCATCAGGTATGCTAAATCATATCAATATAAAGATTTTATTTGATTCTGGTGCTACAGATAGTTTCATTTCACCATCTGCATTAGAAAATAGTGGGTTGGCAGCCTACGAGCACAATGACTTTAAACAAGTCGAGATGGCTTTGGGGGATAAACAATCGGTAGGACCTAGCATTGATAATTGTATAGTAGACCTGGGAGTGTGTACTACCAGGTTGAAGGTATACGTCACTGCTCTCGGGACGTATGACCTAATCATTGGAATGGATTGGTTAGAAGCTCATCGGGATTTGGTTGATTGTTTCGCAAAAAGGGTGCTTTGTGTCGATGATGAAGGAAGACCAGTAGAGATCCACGGTGTATGGAGACGGGTGTCTCTATGCTTTATCTCAACTATGAAGGTTAAGTGGTGCATGATGCAAGGGTGTTGACTGTATGTAGTGGAAGCGGTGAATGAAAGGAAGGGACCCTCCTTGGATCAGTACCTGGTATTATCAGAATTTAAGGATGTTTTTCCGAATGAGTTACTAGGGTTACCTCCTGAGAGGGAGCTTGATTTTACTATTGAGCTAAAACCTAGTGCAGAACCAATTTCCAAGACTCTGTATTAGATGACAGCGTCAAAACTTTGTGAGTTGCAGATGCAGTTGAAAGAGCTACTTGACTTAGGGCTAATAAGGCCCAGTGTCTCACATTGGGGTGCACCAGTAATCTTTGTGAAGAAGAAGGATGGTTCCTTACGATTGTGTATAGATTATATGGACTTGAACCATGCTACAGTGAAAAATAGGTACCCAATGCCACGAATAGATGACCTCTTTGATCAGATGAAAGGAGCAGCGGTATTCTCAAAGATTGATTTGCGATCAGGGTATCACCAGTTAAGGATTAAGGAAGGTGATATTCCTAATACTGCCTTTCGAACTCGGTTTGGGCATTATGATTTTGTCATAGTACCTTTTGGATTGACCAATGCACCAGTAGTATTCATGAGCCTCATGAACGGAGTATTCTGGAAGTACTTAGACCATTTTGTACAAGTCTTTCTAGATGACATCCTCATCTATTCCAAGAATGAAAGAGAACATGAGGAACACTTACGAGTGGTGTTGTCCTGCCTTAGAGAGAACAAATTGTATGTGAAGTTGTCTAAGTGCTCCTTCTTCTAGAAAGAAATCCACTATTTAGGTCATATCATTTCCAGTGAAGGACTCTTTGTGGACCTAGAAAAGGTAAAGGCCATTATGGAATGGCCAGTGCCGAAAAATGTCCATGAGGTAAGAAGCTTCATGGGGCTAGTAGGTTATTATAGGATATTTTTGGAAGGATTATCTAAAATAGCGAAACACATAACCACTTTGCAGTGCAAGGGGGTCAGGTATGAATGGACAAAAGAATGTGATAGTGCATTCATCGAACTTAAGAGGTTACTAACTAGTGCACCAATTCTACGAGTGCCGGATATGGAAAAGGACTTCACAGTCTGCATGGATTCCTTGAAGCAAGGGTTGGGGTCCGTGCTAATGTAGGTTGGAGGAGTGATAGCTTATGCATCAAGGAAGTTGAAGAAACACTAAGAGCTTTACGCTACTCATGATTTAGAGTTGGCAGCTGTAATGCTAGCTATGAAACTTTGGAGGCACTATCTTGTGGGGTGAAACTTTGAGCTCAAAACGAACCATCAAAGTTTAAAACATCTCTTCACTCAAAGGGATCTGAATGCCAGGCAAAGGCGATGGAGTGAGTTTATGAGTGAGTACAATTTTGGTATTTCATACATCAAGGGAAAGGAAATGTGGTCGCAGATGCCTTGAGTAGGAGACCACGTATCTTCTCCTTGGTACCCTTAAAGGTCAATTTGAGGTAACGTGTGTTGACGCAACTCCAAGGAGATAGTTGAAATTTAAAGGTTACTTCAAACCTCCAGAGTGGGAGGCAATTAGATCCAAAGTATGAAGGATATAGTCTAGAAGCAGACAGACTATTGAGATATCGAGGAAGGATGTACATCCCTGAAGATGGGGATATTCAAAGCATCATATTGAAGGACGCTCATAGAGAAATTTATTATGCGCATCTGGGTGTGAAGAAAATGTATGTAGACATGAGAAAGATTTTCTTTTGGGTAGGTATTGCGCCTCTTTCGTCACCTTAGTGAGAAAAATAGAGGTTCTTTCAAGCTTAGTTGGGTTTGCTAAGAAGGATTGTTGTAAGGAAAAGGGTTAGAGAAAGAAATATAAAATAACAACTAAGAATTAAACTAAGAAATAAAACAACAACTAAATTAATGAGAATAGGGACATAAGGACAAAAGAAACAATTAGACCCNCTTTCAAGCTTAGTTGGGTTTGCTAAGAAGGATTGTTGTAAGGAAAAGGGTTAGAGAAAGAAATATAAAATAACAACTAAGAATTAAACTAAGAAATAAAACAACAACTAAATTAATGAGAATAGGGACATAAGGACAAAAGAAAAAATTAGACCCATGTCACCAATAATAATGTTGATATTAGTGAAAGAAAACACCGAGAAGAAAGAGGACTATGAGTCCCTTCTTCCTCCAAGGGAGGGCTCTTGATCCCCCACAAATAAGCTGTTATTACAACTTTGAAAATGAAAATGAAAGTGGTGAAAGAATTCTTTGCTAATCCACTCAAGGGGTGAGATGGATTGCCCAATGCAATGATGCAAATATACTCTTGGTAAGGATAGAGGATTCCTCAAGAGAATAATGGAATCATAACTTTGCTATGAATTCCTTGAAAAATGAAGTGTATCCATGGCCTTTTTATAGCATTCCTTTGAGGTATTGTCCAACTAGTTTGTAGTGTGTAAAGAGGCTAATTAGGGAATTTCTAGGTCTTTTACCAGCCCCCCAGTCGAATCCAGTCCAGTTTTGAGTGTCAAATCAACTTGGAAGTTGAAATAGAAGTGGGTGGGAGGTCGACCACTCTCATAAATGCGCTGTTTTTCAGGTGCACGGATTTTTTTGACAACAGTCGCACATCATGCGCATGTGCGTGAATCTTGCGTTTCTATTTTGTGCATGTGCATGCACGCCTTGTGTCTTCATAGCGCCCTTTAATTTTTTCACTATTTGTATAGTTTTGACCCTTTGGGAATGATTTTGTGATATTTTTGGTCCATGGGTGACCTCATAACTATTTGACAATGTTGAATTCTTGTAACCATTTGCGGACGAAATTTCAGTGATAACAGATGGTCCCTTATGGATGAGGTTAGGAGCATACGTATAGCCGAAATCCATCAATGTTTCTCCTACTAAGAGTGTTGTTGTAAGAGAGAGCGATAGTGGGATTGTCAAGAGTTACCCGTTGGAGGGAGAAGGGAACCTGTAGAACTCGACCTTCCATAAGGTGTGTAAAAATAAACTGTGTACAAACGAGGTGGGCATGCCCTATGCTCATGTCATGTAACTCAAAAGAGGAATGATGTGTTGATGTAGACAACTGCAAAACCCTCGGGGGCGGTCATGAGAAAGGAAGAAGACAATTTTGCGGAGGAACATACTATGAACTGTAGGCACTGATATCTGTAAGAAATATCACAGATCTTGTAGGCATTGATAGCCCGGCCCAGTTCGGAGGTCTTCGACAAATATAAGAAATAACTGCAATAGTTGCAAAGTAAGACCCACTGTAACACGATAAAGTGTTGAAGTCGAATGTTACGGGGGTCAACGATAGTAGGGAGAAATTGTGGTTCTCTCTGTTCCATCCGAGATCTCTCATTGGATAGGTAATGAGAATCAAGATACTGTCGCCCTTCTGAAAAACTTTCCTGATGTCAACAAAAGGGGGATGCGACTCCCAGAAGCAAAGGGCTTCGTGAAATCTATGAGGTGAGGTTAGGAATTGGAGGAGGTACATGGTCGAAGTCAAGATATATGGAGACTCAAGATTTCCCTTGGTTGGGGGTATATGCAAAGTATAAGTGGCCGAAACCATTCAACTAAGTCGAGTGTCAAGGGGACAACAAGACGTGGGATAAGTTGTGCTAGAGGCAGGACAAAGTGAACAAACTCAGAGGGCAGAGGTAAGTGGCCTGTGGGATACTCAGAGAATATGGACGATGTCAATAAGGGTAGATGATAAGGAATGCCCCAACCAAGGGCGACATGGGTTGCGTTTGCCAAAAAAGGGAAGAAGGTTTCCAAAGGTGACGACAAAAAAGGTAATGTAAATGCTGGAAACAAAAGGCGTTTGTACAATAAATAAATAATATGGGATGAGTGTACAAATACAGAAATGGGTGCCCCAATAGATTATGGTTGGCTTGGGTAGGGCACAATTTGCTTGGAGAACTGATGGAGGGTGGGGGCCCCATGGGTGGGTTTCTGTATGAGGTAGGTGAAATGAAGGGAAATTTGTAGAAGGGAAAAATGATTGTGGATGAAATGGAGGGTTCATCATATTCTGGAGGTGCAGTCAAAAACAGGACCTTGAAGAGATAATCTGGCAGTCTGGTGGGAAAGCTAGAAAAATGAGGAGAATGAGTATGTGGCTGATTCGCGACAGAATGTAAGACTATCGGGACTCCCATCCCTAAAGGTTTGAAAAACAACATGAGTGTCAATGTGCAAAAGGGTGCTATGAAGGGGACAACTCATGTGGGGGAGAGTGCTACTGGATAACAGTACCGAAGATGCAGATGGAGGTGTTGGTACTGTAGAGACGGAGATGTGGATCCTAGAGGTGAATGTCAGAGGATGTGACTGGAGATGCAAGTGAGATTCAGAGGAAATGACTACATGCCAGTGCTGAGTATATACTTGAAGGGGTTGCATTGATGTATGATGACCAAGTACCTGCACACATGAAAACCAAATACCCAACGTGAACAATATCTGAAGAGAATCAAACATACGAGCATTTATTTGATAATTTTGAATATGTGCATGCATACCTGATCGGGGTATGAAAAAATGGCGTCCCAGAGGCTCAGGATGAAAAGAGGCCCGGGGATTGTCATGATGTAGATTACAGGATGCTGATCCCGTGGCTAAAGACGGATCAGGGAATGGACATGCGGAGCTCCTGGAATGGTGAGTGGAAGTTTGGCAAAAAGGCCTATGCATAGCTGTAGGGCCCATATTGCCACCTCATTTGTACTTGCTGCTATAGTGACTGGATGAAAGTATTCATAGGAGATTTGGAGATTTCGGGAGGACGAGGAATCCAATCGAGGACCAGCGAGCTTCAGGTTAGTAGTCTGATCATCCTACACAGAAGTAGGGTTTCCATTTTTGGGCAGGACCTGTACGAAGGGTTGTACAGGGGGTTTTATGGGTGGGGCCCCCCACGTGTGCGAGCGATCTGGAAGTATGCGTGCATAATTTCACTCCTATCCACCGGATAGGCACGCATGGGGGCGCTTGTAAGGGGGGAAAAGGCACACATTATTTGCACGCCTGTTGGCTACACAGCCACGCATGTGTGTGCCGATGTGTATTGGACAGGTGCGCTTTGATGCACACTTGTGTTCATGATAGGGGCGCATAAAGGTGCCCCTATAGGCTAAGCAGGTGCACACGCGTGCACTCCTGTAGGATGGACAAGTGCGCATATGTGCGTGCCTTTGGAGTGAACAAGTGTGCATGTGTGCGCACCTGTGAGTTAAACAACTGCGCCTTGGAGGCAAGTTTGACAGGTGTAAAACTTATGTTTTTAATGTTGTTTATGGTCCATGTGGCTGACCTAGGAGGGTTTTATGTGGCTGCAGATGATCTTTTTGCACGATGCCGGTTGGGTGGCGAGAGCAGGATTGGTCCCAGCTGAGAGATGTCGTGGCAATTGAGGATCCGGGGGTTCGTGCGACTTTGGCAGCTTGTGGGTTGCTGAAGTTCTTTGAGTGCTCGTTGATACGGGCACAGGAGTATCTTCTGCAGTTCCTTATCCGGATGTGGAGTCCGGACCTACATTGTTTCATGGTGCGGGGAGGGTAGATTTCCTTCACTACGGTGGAGGACATATATTTTTTGTTTGGGCTCCCGTTTCGGGGAACGCCCCTACCGACGGAGCCGGTGTTACCTAGGGATGTGGCGCTAGTGACAATGGGCCAGAGGTTCTGTTTGGGGGTGAACTTTATGTTGGGCACTGTTGTGAGCATTGGGGTGATGGATGCTCTAGTGCATCGATGTATAACAATGATGATTGTGAGAGTGTATGGGTCCTTTGCAACTCAACGGATCAATGGTGGTCAGTTGTGTGTGATGGAGAAGGTATTGGCCAGTGAGTGCTTTGCCTAGGGGCTTACGCTACATGCCAAGATGGTAGGGCAGCTGGACCATTGTCGGTCTACTGATACAGGAGAGTTTGCCTTTGGGTCCATCCTAGTGGCCTGGTTTTTGGAGAGGGTGCCTATGTTGCACCCTAGGATTTTATTGGGCCCTCCTGGGGTGTGAGAGCCACGACTGAGGTGATGGTCGACTATTTTTCTTTGCCACGGTGGTGGCGAGGGCGGCCACTTCTTCACAACTGAGGTGGCGCAGGTGTGGCAGCATATGCCGCAGATGATATTGCCCTTTCCATATGCTGGTGTTGACTTCCGGGAGGATCCGAACATGGTGTTACCTCCAGGGGAGGTTTTTGACCATCGAGGTATGTTGATGAGTTTTATATATATGTTGTTTTAGATAGCATGACATGTGTATTTGGTATAGATGTTGATACTATCTGTTGTTTTGTTTGTATGTACAGATGTGGCACCTCGCGGGCGCGAGGTTGATTTGATGATGGTGTAGGAGAGAGACGTCGACGTGAGGACTCTGAGGCGAGACCAACTGAGCCTGAGAGAGCAACGAGGAGACGTCGGTATGATGACCCAGGTTCCAAGCCATCACATGCTCCTACGACGGATGCTGGAGCAGATTTTGAGGACATTCACCGCCGCTTGGAGGCAGTGCTACAGGGCATGCCTGAGGGCATGTGGTTGCGTATCTAGGATGAGGGTATCTTGGAGCAGTGTGTGGGGATTCCGCCACCATGGCGGGCCGTGGTAAGATGAGCAGTAGTAGCAGGTGTTGCTATGACCAGACGGTTACCTCCCGTTCAGGAGGGGCCAGTAGTGGGTGGGGGACCACCGCCTGAGGGAGGGATAGGAGGTGGTTCTCTAGAGGCACCTTGAGTGGTACTCTATGTATTTTTGTATTTTTGTATATAGGCTGGTGAGCCCATTTTGTACCGAGGTGCTTCACTGGCCTGTGGATACTTGTATTTTTGTATGTGAACACTTGGATGGCACTATGGACCATCTTATATATACACAAGTATACATTTTGAGATCTAGGTGATGTTTACATGTGTTTTGTTAATGTGTTGATGATGTCTAATCTATATATGTTGTGACAGGTTGTTGATATGTTTATGTATGCGTAGAGGTATCTTAATGTGATATATGCCAGTCTAACACAATATTAACTAAGTTATCTATTATTTGATTCAATTGTCTTGGAATATGTGTAAATGTAATGGAATCAAAATGTCAAGATAAAAGTATAACCTGTAGGTATTTGCGAAAGAGGCAAGGAGCGTGTACGCGGTACACATTGTTGAGATGAAGAACGACTATTTGAGAGTCGAGCAAGATGCTAAGGTGACGAATACGATGATGTTGGGCATCAGCGAGGAGGCCAATGA
>JASDQU010374122.1:545-15764 GCA_032191745.1 Picea mariana | reverse complement strand
TAATGTGTTGATGATGTCTAATCTATATATGTTGTGACAGGTTGTTGATATGTTTATGTATGCGTAGAGGTATCTTAATGTGATATATGCCAGTCTAACACAATATTAACTAAGTTATCTATTATTTGATTCAATTGTCTTGGAATATGTGTAAATGTAATGGAATCAAAATGTCAAGATAAAAGTATAACCTGTAGGTATTTGCGAAAGAGGCAAGGAGCGTGTACGCGGTACACATTGTTGAGATGAAGAACGACTATTTGAGAGTCGAGCAAGATGCTAAGGTGACGAATACGATGATGTTGGGCATCAGCGAGGAGGCCAATGACGACAGTGTATTCGGCTTGGTTGTTGGTGGCTGAACCCAAACATATGCCTCTCGAATGGAGCATTTCATGTGAGGGGGTATAGAGGGCCCAAGATGTCGAAGCGAGATTTTGTGTCCAATGGTTGGCGTTGTCGGCGTAACCGATGTGGTAGGCCGGTGGAGGAAGCATCTGTCAATAGCACAAATGATAGTTTAGATGTGAGGGATGGAAAAAAAAGATTAAAAACACTATAAAATAAATAACCTAAAGTAGAACTGCTACGTTTAGGCATAAAAATTCTTTAAGTATAACCCGTTGATGGGTTCTTTGAAAGAGAGGCCATCGAGAGAGGCCAGGATGTATGCGCCTTTGGTGAGGAAATGTTGGATAATGTATGGGCCATGGCATAGTGACTCGAATTTTCCATGACCGAAGGTATCGTGAGCGATATCATAAGCAAGGACGAGGTCACCTTCGTGAAATGAGCGAAGGTTGACATGTCGATCAAAGGCAGCCTTGGATCATTTTTTAGCTGCCTCATTATTCTATAATGAAGATCGACGATATTCATCCAAGGACTCTAAGTTCAGCAAGCACTGCTCCATTGGAGCAGTGTCGAGTAATAGCTAAATTGCGGTGCGTAAGGTGGAAATTTCGCACTCGATGGGAAGAGTAGCCTCAACCCCATGGACTAGATGAAATGGTGTGAAACCAGTGGCTATTTTCATAGCTGTACGGTAAGCCCATAGCGCAAAAAATAACATATGATGCCAATTGGTCTTATGATTGTTAACCGTGCGCTGTAACATGGTCTTGAGGACCTTGTTAACTGCTTCGACCTGTCCATTAGACTGAGGGTAATATGGTGAGGCAAACTCGTGGGAGAATCCTAACCGAGATGAGAGTTCGACAAAAATCTCATTCTCGAAGTGTTTCCCGTGATCGGAAACTAATTGGAGTGGTACTCCAAAGTGGGATATGACGTGGTTAAAGAAAAAATGCACTGCGGTGTCAGCGGTATTGTTGAAGGTGGGCATAGATTCTACCCATTTTGGGAAGTAATCGACTGCGACAACAATGTATTTGTGGCCATTGCTGGAGGGGGGATTAAAAGTCATGAAGTCGATGTCCCATTTACAAAAGGAGCCGGTAGTAATGACTGGATGAAGGAGATCAGGTGGTGCTCATGCTTTGTTGGAGTAAAGTTGACATTTCTCGCATCATCTCATGGCATGAATGCAATCGTGGAACAATGTAGGCCAAAAGTAACCTGCTTAGATAATATTTTGAGCAGTGGACATTCCCAAAATATGGCCCCCACATGCGTCTCTATGGCAGTCGTTCAAGACTCTGTTGGCCTCATCAATGGTTAAGCATCGATGAAGAATGGTGTCGACCCCTCGCCGGTATAAGATGTCTCCGATGAGGAGGTAGCAGGGGGGCCTAGTGGCAAATACAACAGCGATCATATTGGGAAAGGTGGTTACCAAACTTTTGAGTTCATAGGTAGATGAGGATGTCGTCGTACCAAGGATCATCCAAAGTGATGTAAAAGAGGTGTTCGTCGAGAAAGTTGGTATTGACGGGGGTACTGGTTGTGTCAGAGGGGAAGGTCGTGACAAGTTCGGCGAGGACAAGGGCTTTCTTGCTCTTGGGTGTTGAGAATTCAAGATCATACTCCTGAAGGATAACAATCCATTGGGAAAATTTTCCATTAATTTGTCGACGATTGAGAAAGTATTGCATAGGGTTGGAATCTGCTATGACCTTAGTTGTGTGAAGCAGAATCTAATGACGCAGTTTCTGGACTGCGAGGACGACTGCAAGGGATAGTTTCTCTTTGTGTTTATACTTTAGGGGTGAACCTAAGAGGTTTTTACTAACATAATAAATGACATGCTCATGATCACCATCACCGATTTGAACAAGAACTCTTGCTACTGAGACGGTTGAGGCTGATATGTAGAGGATATAGTCACACTTGTAGTCGGGTGCACTAATTAAAGGGGCGTTGGAGAGTGCCATTTTAAGATCGTCAAATGAATTTTGGGAATGTTCATCCCAGTAAAATGGGATGTCATGGCATAGAGAGCGAAGGAAACCGTGTGCCCGAGTGGTGTAGTGATCAAAATCTAGACCAGGGGTCAAAATTTAGCTCAAAAATCAAAATTCTTGGAATTGCCTCAAAACGAACGGGTGAGTAGCCCTCATCGTCATGAACCCAATGCAACTCGTTTGGATTCAAATGGACGTTGGATGAGAGAGATATAGCAATCTATTCGAATCACCAAATAGGTAAAAACAATTGTGTTAACTGTACAGTCCGTACAGGATGACGTGGCAGAGGTACGACCACCGACGTGGCAGGTGATGTGGCAAGTGTTGATGTGTCATTTTTGAGTTAGCAGTTTGGGCGAATCTGTTGGTGACATGTGGCATGTTCTTTGGAAAATTATGAGGTGCCACATGGCCTAGGCGTGGGCTGCCACGTGGCACCATGGTATAGGTTGGTTGGTTAAAATATTATGGAGTCCGTGGGGATCGAACCCCGGACCTCCCCCAAGGTTCAGCGCTTTGGTAGTGTGTGGGCTACCACTAGCCCACACAGTGGTCCTTGTAAATCATATGGTTTTTATTATATTTGAATTGAATTGAAGTGTGATATAGGGCGCGTCCGGGCTGGGGCTTAGCCCCAGCCCCCGGTCGCATACATTTATACATATGACCCTTGCTACACGGAGACCGTGCGCGTGCGCGTTTCCAATGGTTTTAAACCCTGATTTTATGTGTTTAATATATGACGACAGTTAAAACAAATGCGTGAAAGTTTGGAGTTTGGTTTATGAAATGGTTATACAACCATATGCCAACACTTGTCAGATATCTATTCGCCTTGAAACCTAGCCCTCTTTTGCGATAGCGTGTGGTCACATGGTGACCTTGTGACCGTGGCCTTGGCGGTTAGGGGCTGGGCGTGCCCTAACCATCCTACAGTTTGAACAATTATGTGGTTGCATGAGGGTGTTGGGTTTTAGCACGAGTTTTTGAGCGTGTTCTTGGTTGAACGCCCAGAGGTGCATTTTGGCGAACCAGAGACAACAAGCTTGAAGGAAGAGAATGGCAGGAGGCCTATCTTCTTCATTTTTTGGCCAAATGAGGTGCCGTAAAAGCCCGGCTAGGGGTTTGTGGACGTTCTAAATCCATTGGCACTATTTTCAAATCCATTTGAAGACTTCTTTTGCAGGTTTTTAACCATTGAAGATTTAGGAAGCTCCAGGGAGCTTGAAGCCCTCATTGTTTGAGGTCATGCTCAGATGAGCCTATGTTTTTTTTATGTGATTAAATAATCCTTTTTGGATAATTATTATGCTCTGAACACTTTGGGATAGGTTTCAGATCCATTTGAGGACTTTTACAGGTGTTTTTTCCACAAAGAAGCTCAGGGAAGCTTAAGGCCACATGTAGAAGAGGTCATGCCCGAATGAGCCATGATCCATTTTCAGAGTTTTATTAGTCATTTTTGGGGTTTTTATGTATTATGAACCCAATGGTACAGTCAAAATTTCCATTGGAGTTGAGCATCAGCTTGTAAAATAATTTTTGACAAATTAATCCCAGAGAGCCAAGTCCATTGATGGAGGGTCAAGGAGACGTAGCCCAGAGAGGGGTGAACTCCTTTATCATGTTGTTCTTGTTGTGAGTGTTTGTTGGTTATTATTTGCTACAAGTTATTTTTGCTGTTGTATTTATGAAAATAACATATTTAATCTTGAAAAGACCTCACACATAACCATTTAAAAGAAGATGCATAAACTTGGCACATAATTTATCTTGCATATTTTAACACATGGAGCAAGGTCCTGTAAAGTTTTATTTTTAAGAAGTAGAGGGTGCTTGCATAGGATAACAAGTCAGCCCACTATTTTCAGATCAAGTGGTATCAGAGCTTAGTTTGTTTTTCTCATGTGATTGCCATTGATAGCTTGGGATTTAGTTGTTGGTATTTATGCAAGTTTTGTGTTGAAGTTTGATATCTTGCAAGGATGGAGGAAGCTTCAAACATTGATAGTCCTCATACATATTCAAAATCAAAGTTCTTTGACAAAGAGATGTTGAAGGAAATTCTAACCATGAGAGATGTGATGAAAGAGATGTGGGAAGATAGAAAGGAGATCATTGCCCTTGAAGAGCAGTTGATGGCCATGAAGAAGGAGAAAGACCAACTTCTTGAAAAGTTGCATGAGATGGAGACTCAACTCCATGAGGCAAAGGAAACCCTTACCAAATACATGCATGAACATAAGGTATGTGATGTTATTTTATCTTCTAATTCCTCTCAAGATGAATGCTTTGGTGTTTTTGAAAACAACACAAGAGGAATAGGGTCCAAGTTATTGTTAAAAATGGGCTATGAAGGTAGAGGTTTAGGCAAGCATGCACAAGGCATTGTTGATCCTATTGTTGTTGAAGAGAGACCCAAGTATTGTGGTCTTGGATATGAACAAAGAGATGGAGAAAATTTCAAAGTTGAGGAGTCAAGGGAAAAATTTCCAAGAACAAATTTTGTTTCAAGTTCACCTCCTCAAGAAGGCTATAAAGGTGAAAGTTCAAGAACTTTTGTTGAAAGTTCAACCCCTCCAGCATGCAAAGTATGTGTTCAAGATGAATGCAAATGTATGAAACAAAAGTGTTGTGACAGCGATGAGGACAAGAAAACTATTGTTTGTCTTCAAAGGAGAGCTTGTAACTCTTCAAATTCACCTCCTCAAAGAGGCGATAAAGGTGAATGTTCAAGGTATAATTCTGCTTATCATTCAGTTTCTTTTGATTATGTTAAGCTTGATAAATTTTCATGTAAAAATGGAAGAAAAAGACCATGTACATATTGTGGTTTATGTAACCATCATGTTTCAAAATGTTGGAAAAGATTGGCCACTTTAAGGAAACTTTACAAGCAAAGACAACGTGAAAAGAGGATGCAAAATATTTGCACTCATTGTCAGAAGAGGGGTCATCTCATTGACCAATGTTGGACATTGCATCCAACCACTCATCCACAGCACAAGAAGCAGATGGATAAAGAGATTGGTAAGAATGGAAGAGGAGATTCCATCATTGATGTGAGTCAAGATGATTCACAAGAGGACGATTTTTAGCAGAAAAGGTCACCATTGAGATGGCTTGGTAAGAAATGGTTGGATTTCTTGAGAAAGTAAGGCTTGCATTTTCTGTTGTAAATGCACTTTTCATCCTATGTATGCTTTTATGTTGAGAGTATGACAAGTTGCAGCAGTTTAACATAACTTGTATGATGCAAGTTGCATGTGAATGCAATTCGTTTGAGGGCATTCTTGTTGTTGCACAACTTCACCAGGAGGATGTAAAAGATCGGTATGATGTTCACTTGTTACAGCCATATATCTTTTTCATATTCAGCTCTTATGTACTCACATGTTTTGGGTTTATGTACTTATGTTTTTACTGGAAGGAGAGTTGAAGAGTCATGCACATGCATTTGTTTTTGTGTATGTGTAAGCAGTGAACCTGGTGATGGTTCATCATGAATGATTCATGATTGTAACATGATTGTGTATCATGTATGTCGACTTGTCCGATTGGGAAGGTTGATATGTTTCAAATGAGTCTTGAATGGTGTCAATGATTATCTGACGACTATGTTGTGTCGATCATGTTTTTCGACTTGTGTTTAGTTGATGGTGTTTGTTTGGTTGTAAGTTGATTTTGAGTACACAAAGATGCAGGAAAAAGCCATGTACTTTGATGAAGTACAAGATGCAACCATTTTCTTGAAGAGCAAAAAGACTTTGTTGGCATCATTTTCAGTCTTGTATAAATTTGTTTTCAAGATTGATGGTTTTCTTGNTGGGTCAGCAGCAGCCAGAGAACAGTGGTTGAGGGACATAGCCAGGTGATTATCAAAAAGACTTTTCAAGTAGAATCGATTGATAGAACTTGAAAGCAGAGGAGTATTGAATCTCAGATAGATAATCATAAGCTTTTGTGGGTCCAAAATCCTTTCAGTGGGAAGGCGTGATCAAAGTCTGGACCAGGGGTCGAAATTTAGCTCAAAAATCAAAGTTCTCTAAATTGCCTCAAAATGAATGGGTGCGTAGCCCTTGTCGTCACGAACCCAATGCAACTTGTTTGGGTTCAAACGAACGTCGGATGAGAGTGATATGGCGATCTGTTCAAATCGCCAAACAGGTAAAAAAAATTGTGCTGACTGTATAGTCCGTACAGGATGATGTGGCAGAGGTACGACCACCGACGTGGCAAGTATTGACGTGTCATTTTTGAGTTAGCAGTTTGAGTGAATATATTGGTGACACGTGGCATGGTCTTTGGAAAATTATGAGGTGCCACGTGGCCCAGGCGTGGGCTGCCACGTGGCACCATGGTATAGGTTGGTTGGTTAAAATATTATGGAGTTCGTGGGGATCGAACGCCGGACCCCCCCAAGGTTCAACGCTTTGGTAGTGTGTGGGCTACCACTAGCCCACGCGGTGGTCCTTGTAAATCATATGGTTTTTATTATATTTGAATTGAATTGAAGTGTGAGATGGGGCTCGTCCGGGCTGGAGCTTAGCCCCAGCCCCCAGTCGCATACATTTATATATATGACCCTTGCTACACAGAGACCGTGCGCACGCGCATTTCCAATGCTTTTAAACCCTGATTTTATGTGTTTAATATATGACCACAGTTAAAACAGATGCGTGGAAGTTTGGAGTTTGGTTTATGAAACAATTATACAACCATATGCCGACACTTGTCGGATATCTATTCGCCTTGAAACCTAGCCCTCTTTTGCGATAGCGCGTGGTCACATGGTGACCTTGTGACCGTGACCTTGGCGGTTAGGGGCTGGGCGTGCCCTAATCGTCCTACAGTTTGAATGGTTATGTGGTTGCACGTGGGTGCTGGTTTTTAACACTATTGTTTGAGCATGTTCTTGGTTGAACGCCCAGAGGTGCGTTTTGGCGAACTAGAGACAGCAAGCTTGAAGGAATAGAATGGCAGGAGGCCTATCTTCTTCATTTTTTGTCCAAATGAGGTGCCGTAAAAGCCCAGCTAGGGGGTTTTGGACATTCTAAATCCATTGGCACTATTTTCAAATCCATTTGAAGAATTATCTGCAGTTTTTTAACCATTGAAGGTTCAGGAAGCTCTAGGGAGCTTGAAGCCCTCATTGTTTGAGGTCATGCTCAGATGAGCCTATGTTTGTTTTTTGTGATTGAATAATCATTTTTGGCTAATTATTATGCTCTGAACACTTTGGGATAGGTTTCAGATCCATTTGAGAACTTTTACAGGTGTTTTTTCCACAAAGAATCTCAGGGAAGCTTAAGGCCACATGTAGAAGAGGTCATGCCCGGATGAGCCATGATCCATTTTCAGATTTTTATTAGTCATTTTTGGGGTTTTTATGTATTTTGAACCCAATGGTACAGTCAAAATTTCCATTGGAGTTGAGAAAAATCTTGTAAAAGAATTTTTGACAAATTAATCCCAGAGAGCCAAGTCCACTGATGGAGGCTCAAGGAGATGTAGCCCAGAGAGGGGTGAACTCCTTTATCATGTTGTTCTTGTTGTGAGTGTTTGTTGGCTATTATTTGCTGCAAGTTATTTTTGCTATTGTATTTATGAAAACAACATATTTAATCTTGCAAAGACCTCACACATAACCATTTAAAAGAAGATGCATAAACTTGGCACATAATTTATCTTGCATATTTTAACACATGGAGCAAGGTCCTGTAAAGTTTTATTTTTAAGAAGTAGAGGGTGCTTGCATAGCATAACAAGTCAACCCACTATTTTCAGATCACGTAGTTTGGGACAAATCGCCATAGAAAGTTAGCCTTTCCTTGGAGGCCCTGGGGTTGACGTAGATTCTAGGGAGGTGGAATTTCGGTGATAGCTTGGACTTTGAGGGGGTCCACGGTAATACCGCTTTGGGAAACAATGAATCTGAGGAGGCGCCCTACAATGATGCAAAATATGCACTTGAGGGGATTCAAGCGGATGTTGTACTGATGGCACCATTGGAAGATGATCCGTAAATCATCACGATGTTGGGTGCATTTCTTGGATCAAGCTGTGAGGTCGTCCAAGTATGCGAGGATGATATGAGCCATATCATGAAAAATGTATGTCATAGCCTGTTGGAAAGTTGCACCAACATTATTTAGTCCAAACGACATGACACGATATGTAAAAGTACCCCAAGGGGTAGTGAATGCGGTTTTGTACTGATCGACTGGGTGAATTTGGATTTGATTATAACCAGAGAAACTGTCCATGAACGGTAGAGCCTCGTGGCCTGCGCAGTCGTCGATAATTTTATCGATGAAAGGCATTGGAAAGTTGTCTTTGGGACATGCATGATTGAGATCGCGAAAGTTTGTGCAAACGCGGATAGTGCCCTGTTTTTTATTAACGGGTACAGGGTTGGAAACCCATGAGGTATAGGCGATGGGGTAGATGAACCCAACCACGTGTAATTTGTCAATCTCGGCTTTGATGGTCGCTTCTTTGGATGGGTGTAGTGGTCGCTATTTTTGATGAACTGGTGTAATGTCGGGCCAGGTGTTGATGCAATGTTCGACAATAGAGGGATAAAGGCCAGGCATTTCTGTGTATGACTAGGAAAAAATATCCCGATATTCCTAGAAGAGGGCTTTATAGGCGGTGATTTCTTGAGGAGTGCAAGTGACTCCAATGGTGATTTCCTCGACGACGCCATTTTTGATGGAAATGTCGATTTTGATGGTCGGGGAAATGTTGGCCATGTTGCCTTCTTCAAAAGCATCAGGGGCAGGAATGGGTTTGTTGAACCAGTCAATATGCCCTGATGGGATAAAATCCTTGGTTTCAACCACGTATATGGGATGTTGGTTAGGAGGTGTGGATGCTTCCTATGGAAAGAAGAGCGCTTGGTGGTGTAGTGCATCCCATGGGTAGTTAGGGGTGTTTAACTCTTCGAGTATTCCCTCGTCATAGTGGAATTGCTGGGAATACAAGTGGTCGTGAAGAGTGATATCAGTGACTATTTTCATGTGGCTACCCCATGGTGATGAAGAAGCAGGGGGAATGTCGCAATGGAATTGCGATGGTTCGCTTGACATAAACCAAATATCAAAATACTGAGGAGTACCCGTGGTAATTGGATGTAAAATTTTCGTAGGGAAATGAGCAGGTGAATTGGGGGGATTTGGGGTTGAATCCTCGGATAGGTCATCCAAGAACCACAGAGGCATTGGGAGAGCCTCGGGTTCGGGATAAATGAGATGAAGAATCTCTAGTGATGAGGTAAGGTCAACCATTGATTCTGTGGGTCGTTGAAGCAGGGTCAGTTGGCGTTTCCTGTATTCAATGATCATAGGACACTGGTATGTAAAATGATATAAGGATTCACATAGAGAGAAAGGGCATCTCATACGTTCATTGACTGAAGTTGTGACATAATGGATGTCAATGATTTTTGGTAGGGTTGATGTATCTAGACTGGTTCCTCTCTGGAAGCTTTGGCGTACTGCGGCTAATGTCTGCCGAAAGCGTGGCAGTGATGGGCAATGGTGTGTATAATGGCCATATTCTGAACATATAACACAAGCAAATTTAGTTCGCAGCCCTTTACTACTTGAGTGAGGGGCAGTAACGGAAGTACTTGCTACGGTGGCGAGTGTTGATGGAGTTTGATTTAGTGGAATCAAATTCTGTAACTGTGGTAGAGATGGACAGTTGTTGGTTTGGTGTCCATATTTCTCACATAGCATGCAAGGGGGTTGGATGCACAGGGGAAGTGGAGTTGTGGGCTCCTTCTTCTTTCTTCTGCCCCCAACTGTAGCAGGGAGAGTAGTAAGTGGGGGTGGAGAGGGTATGGTAGGAGTGAGTATGGGAATCGTCATTGGTATTCCTTTTGTTTGGGGGCGAAGGGGTGGTCGAGGGACCATCTCTGGTGGATGTAAATACCAAAA
Organism: Picea mariana; assembly: GCA_032191745.1. Classification (NCBI taxonomy): domain Eukaryota; kingdom Viridiplantae; phylum Streptophyta; class Pinopsida; order Pinales; family Pinaceae; genus Picea; species Picea mariana. The sequence goes on along the minus strand of JASDQU010374122.1, from coordinate 5,455 downwards.
TGGAATTGCTAACACCATATTAGGGAGGGTAAGCGTTGCGGCTACTTGGAAATATTTGATGCAGGTGGAGGGTAAAAGAAGGGGATTTGAGTAAGGGCTTGGGGAACTGTCTCCCAAACTGGGATATGTCCTTGGGGAGGGGTGAAATCGTGGACTGGTGGGGTCGACAAGTTCGCAGGAGGCTCGTGAGGGGGGAGCTCTGCGAATAGTGGGACATCAGATATGATAGAAGCCTCCCTAGGAGGAAGGGTATCCTCTATGTCAGTTCTGTTAGATGATACAGTGCATACTCGATTGGAAGGATGAAGGAGTGGTGGTGCTCCATGGTAAGTTCCTAATAATGATGGATCTTTGAAAATTATGGGACCCATTTTGATGAGTCGGTATGCATCATGACTCATGTGGATGAGAGGAAGAATGTTATCAATGTTGACAGAAGGGTTAGGCTTGTAATGTGAGACTTGGTCAATGGTAACGATCTTTCCATTATGGGGAAACATCATTGTTTGAAATACGGAAGAGGCAACTGCCTTCATGGCATACATGTAGCTATGACCAAATAGGATATTATAATCGAGGGGGGCATCGATAACTTCGATGTCGATGAGAATAGTCTTTCCCCTGAGTTCTATAGGGACATTTTGGAAGAGCCCTTCAGGAGATGATGGTCATCCATCATAAGATCGTAAGGTAATGGAAGAGGGTATGAGTTCAGACGAACCAAGTTTCTACCATACAGATTTGGACATAATGCATGTAGATGCACCTTCATCGATGATGCACCGATGAATTGTGATGTTTCGTATTTTCACTAGGATTTGAAAAGTGATCAAGGCGGGAAGTGGAGGTTCTCCGCTGCCGAGATCAAATGTAATGAGTTGAGTATCTACGGGGTCGACTACCCCTAAGGTAGAAAGTAATGATTTCCAATGAGTGGGACAATTCTGAAGGACTTCTAAGACTAACATGGCAGCCGAGGATTGTGCTAAGTCATCAACCAAACTGTAATTATGAGTTTCCATAGCTTGTGGGTTGTGGACATTCCTGCGCAATGGGATGCGAGGGATGTGAAGAGGTGGTTCTGTGTTAGGGTGAGGGATCACCAATGGGGGTCCTGTTGATGCAGGGATTGTTTCTGGAGGAATGGGAGGGGACTCAGTGGGTGCATGGTACTGACGATTATGTGTTTGCAGCAGGATTTCTTCCTCACTAGTGAGGAGGATCGTGCGATCTGCTGGATTGTTTGGATTGAGGTATTGTCCCACCTGAGGTGGGGCAGGCTGCATGTCCTGTTGGGTGTTTATCACACCTTGGTGTGGATCAGGATTTTGCAGCACGGTAGGGGGGGTTGTTGCATGTATTATTGTGGGGCTTGCTGAGGGGCAGGCGGTGCTGGAGGATGGGGTATACTGCCTGAGTCTTTCAGTCATTTGAAATCAATGATTTGGGGGCAATGATGAGTATAATGAACGAACTCACCGCAAAGGGAACAAGGGAAATTGGTTTTGATAGTATTGTTATTTCTCCCTTGACGCCTATTTTTATTGCCCCCTTGGGGGTTTTGATTCCCTTGGTTCTGGTTGCCCCTAGACGGTTGGTTTTGTTGGGGTTGATTCCTGCCTTGGATTGGGTTGTTATTGTTCTTGTTTCTTCCTTTCTTTTTGGCAATGTTCAATGGGTGGGTTAGATTTTCTGTATTCAACTGTTCAAAATTTTGATATTGCTGAATGGGGGAGGGTTGAACAAAATTCACCCCAACGTGAGGGTGTGGGGGAGCCATGGGTTGTGGGGGACCAGGAAATGGAAAGTACAGATTCTGTGGGGTAATGATCCGTAAGGTACATAGGAAGGCGTGGTGCTTTCGCTAGTACTATAAGCTGAGGTAGAGGGGGTGCCAGAACTTGGTTGAATAGGTGGGTGTATGGGGAGTGCCAATGGTGGCCCACTGATGGGTGGAGGCATAGCAACAGGGTATGGTTGTTGATAAGGGGGTGGGGGGTAATAAGAGGTTCCCCCATATGTCGGCGGATATTGAGGTGTGCCATACATTGGTGGTGGTTAGGGTTGAGGACTGTGGTGTGTAGTATTACCAATCAATCTGTCTGCTGAGTGAGACATCCTGGGTTGGTCTTGACCAAATGACACAGGTTTGGGGAGGTCCGGAAGTACTGTGTATAAGTACCCTGATTGTGAATAGATGAGGTCATATTGTTGAGCCTTACTGATGGCTTCCTCTTCGGATTGAGGGAAGGTGGAAGCTACATCCTTACCGAGGAGAGAGACAAGTGATCTAAGAAACCAGTCGAGGCACTATTGTTTGGTGGTTCCAGCTTTGCATAAACTACGTCATCTACGCCACTCGTGAATGTGATCAGCGATATGTGTGGCTGAGGTTTGTTTGAAATTAGAGAGTAGTTCAAGACCATTGTCATGGTGGATTGGTAATTGGAAGAAGGTAAAAAATGCTTTGGCCAAGGACTCAAAAGTCGCATGGGACCCTGATTTTTCATCTACATACCATTTAGCTGATGCGCCAGTGAGTGTGCGTTAAAATAATCGTAGTCTAATGGAATCATCCATGATGTTTTTGGAAGAGAACCATAGGTGGAAAGTCATGACATGTTTGGCAGGGTCATCTCCTACCTTTCCTTCAAACTTGGGGATGTCTGAAGGTAGTTTGGTGGGCATTGCAGGCCATGTGGGGTCATGCAATATAGGATCATTGGTGAGTTTGCTTAGATCTGGTATGTTAAGAGAGGCCAAAAATGGCATCTGCAGTGGGGGGGGAGGATTAGCTCCATCCATGGTGTAAGTGTGTTGTGAACCTGACCCGTGAGGGGGGCTAGGTGGGTTGGTATTTCCCCCTTGAGAGGAAGTTGGTCCTCTGCTTTCATGTCAAAGAGAGCGAGTGGACGGAGGGACTTGGGAAGTGGACCCAAGTAATGTGGAACCAAGCAAAGCTGATCCTAAGACAGTGGCACTCATTGGAGTGTGAGACGGTGGTGACGATGAGTGGGCAAGACCAGACACTCCCCCTAATATAGGAGGGAGGTTTAGAAAGTGTCGGGAATGATGGGGATTCTGTGGATCCCCTATGATGTCCAACTATCTGAGTGAATGTGTGCAAATGGTGGTGAGAGTAATAAAGAAACAAGAGCCTTTGTTGCAAATTTTGAACTTTACACAATATATATATCCAAATCAAAATGTAATCAGAAGTGCATCATACATAAATTGGTTTGAAAAAGAAGCATATATGTGGATAAGTGGGTTTTGTCCATGTGGGGAATCAAAGAAAAAAAATGCTCATGTCCTAAAAATACATAACGTCCTTCCTCTCAAATAGCACTGGACCTTCCAATAGTACTCAACAGTGGGGTCTGAAGTCACTAGAAGAGAGACTAGTGAAGGATGAAATAATTAGTTATAATGAGGGGTAAAGGGGGCATATCCCAAAAAAAATGGTGATATTTCCCAATAGCCACACAAAATCCGATCAAGGTGCAATTGCAGCCCACAATTGCCACCTGGGAAGATATCCTAAAATTTGGTCACTAGGTACCTCAGTCAAAGTGCGGCATTTAGATTTTTGGCCTAAGAAATGGGTCACGGGCTGGATCCCATCCAAGAGGTCGGTGCCTCAAGGGGGGATGCACAGAACAACTAGACCTCGGCCTTCAACCCTTCACGGGTATCTCCCTACCTTATGGTGTTAGGAACACTTGACTTGGAGGATTTTCAGTTCCCTATTTGACAACTTCTACGGTTTTGACAACGTGACAACCAGATAACGGGGAGTTATTTGGATGCTTATCCCCGAAATCCTACCTAGACTAAAAAATTTCTTTTGGCACCTCCTGTGGAGGAAAACTTAGTAAGTTTTTAGAAAAAATTTAGATGCAGTTGTTTGAGAGGTTGGGGGTGTGAACCAACCTCGTTGAAATTAAATGGGAGTGGATAGTCTCGTCAAGAAAAGGGTGGGGTGTTTTTGGAATCCCTTTGGAGGAAACTTACTTTGACCTCCACGTTTCAAGAAGAAACTATGTGAGTGATAAGTGACTTTTGTGTGTAAATGAGTGAAAGTGTGCCAATTTTTAATGAATTAGGTGTCACCTTGCTGCATGTGGACTTCGCTTAGTTCTTACAAGTGTTGATTACCTAATTAACTAAGTGCCTTTGGTACAACCTTGCATAATTCAAAAGTCCCTAGGAAGCTAGCATGTGGACATGTGGGTCCGTTACTATTCCTTTAACTCCCTATTGTGATTTAATCTAAGAAAAACTATGAAAATATCCTAGATTGTGATCATGTGGGCATGTGTGGGCCTGTTACAAAACCTTTAAACTTCCCTAGTGATTTGATCTAAGAAAGTAAATTTCAACACTATCCTATCTTTGTAGCATGTGGGCATGTATGGGCCCATTACAATCTTAAGATGTATTTGAAAGAATAGACTAAGAGGAGTCCCAAGAAGGGTTGTTGTCCTCTCCTAAAGGTTTTAATCTTCTTAAGGGAGATGAAATTGTTCCACAATCTTTTTATGATTCTCAAGGTCGCTTGCAGGCGCGAGAGAAGAGCATACTAAGCGATTGTTATCCAACTTCTAGTCCCAATGCAAGTTAAATGTGATTACAAATTATTTCCAACTTATATTTTTAGTCAAAGAAAGCCATACATGTGGCAAAAATGAAAGCAAAAGAGGAAATAATTATTTTAACCCCCTAAGTGCCCATGTGTTTTGACTAATCCCTTTATATGAATAGGGAACTATGTTAAGAACCAAACATCAATATAGCATAGAAAAACCTTAGGAAAAGTACTCAACGCCTTGAAAAAGAGATAATTTCAGATAATAAGCCTCTTCGAGGGGGAAACCTCCTTTTACCCCACTTAAATGTTCAAGTACAAG
>JASDQU010374121.1:66218-78809 GCA_032191745.1 Picea mariana | reverse complement strand
GCTTGAAAATACCATTAATAGCTTGAAGGAACAATTAGAAGATTATGAGAAATTGAAAGAAGAATTGGATCACAGAAAAGGGGAGCTACTATTGACAACAAAAAAGTTGAAGAAGTTCGAAAAAAAAACTGAAAAATTAGATGAGATCCTTAGCAGTCAAAGATCTCCAAACGACAAGACAGGACTATGATACAATGACAGTTTGAAGACAACAAAACAAGAGAAGGAAGTTGAAAATGATGAAACCAACGCTTCAGAACAAGTTGAGAAATAAGATAGAAAACTGGCATTCAGAAGGAATGGGATATCAAGAAGATCCTCTCCCATCAGGTATGAAAGAAATCATTATGAAGGAAACTACGGAATAATAGATCATGAACGCAGATGGACCACACCACAAAGAAGATCACTTACGCCCAGGTATCAAAATTGCTTTCTTGGACATTGTTATACTTGTGGAAATTTTGGACACAAGGCAATCAATTGTAGAATCAATGAAAGGAATAAGTATGCAAGCTACATGAATGGTGAAAATAGTAGATATGGAAATGTTCGTAGACCTGTCAATAGAAACTATAACCCATTTGAACCATTAATGGATGAAAATATTGTATGTTACAAGTGCAATAATCTTGGTCACAAAGCACAATATTGCAGAGATATAAAGGAAGATAATTGTATGTCAAATGTCTACATACCAACTACAACATGGAAAAAGAAAGAAATTCCACAAAATGAAAATTATTGAATAGAATTGGTCACTAAAGAATGCAAAGAAGAATATGAATGGTTCATAGATAGTGGGTGCCCATCTCATATGACTGGAGACCAAAAGAAATTTGTCAGCTTGAAGAAAAGAGGTGGAAATGTTGCATTTGTAGATGGCTCATCGACCAAAATACTTGGAAAAGGAGCTATAAAGCTTGGAAGTGAAAATGTAAAAGCAGGAAATGTCCTATTGGTTGAAGATCTTAAGCATAATCTCCTCAGTGTCAGCAAAATATGTGATCAAGGATACACTCTTACATTTGACTCCTGAAAATGTAAAATCAGAGAAAATAACTCGGGAAGATTGGTTGCAACTGCAACAAGAAGACCGAACAACATATACATCCTAGACATGAATAAGAGAGAGAATATAGAAGCCACACAAAATTATTCCAAGGAAGAAAAAGTCCCAAAGATCAAAAGAAGAAGTATTAATGAGTGCCACATGTTCAGGGGGAGCAGCCCCAAAGAAGAAAGTTACCTTTTGCCATTAAACTTAGGGGGACAAACCCTAAAATTTGCCATTGATATCAAAGGGGGAGATAAATTGGGATCATAATTATAGGGGGAGCATGAGTGTTACCATCAATGACAAAGGGGGAGATTGTTGGAAGATTGGTTGTTGTCATTGATGTCCACCCTAGTCATGGGTTTTGGACCGCAAGGTTGATGAAGGTATTTGGACATGAAGGAAAATGAACATGTAGAAAAAACACCCATGGATGGATAGTATACATCATGTTGTTTCTGGTGGTATGTGGCACATCACGTGGATCCTCATGGTTGAGGAGANAATTGTACATGTAGGCCCTGAAGATAATTAAAGAAAAGAATTACAAAATAAGAAAGTGTCAGGTCATCCCTAATGTTAAAAGGAAGTGACATATATGGTATAAATAAAAATCATTATACATTCATCTGATACAAGTCAAATTTCATAGGGAATTAGAAGTAAAAGAAGACTAGATTTCAAGGGAGGATGAAGTCTTTTGGTGATGTGTTCTAAGGTGTGTTATTTTCAGGTCATCTTACCATTTTTTCTATAACGTTTTTTCTACAATAATTCAGATGGTTAAATCTCTATGGCATTGGGAAGACATATCAAGTTACCTTTGGTAAAAAGTTCAGCTCTTGATTCGCTATAATTATGGAGAGACACTCTCTGGAAGATAGGGTTTGTGACCAGTCCTGAAGCTAGTCAATAAACAGGTGTTCTGGGTAAAACAGTCATAACTTTTTCATACAGAATCCAAATGAAGTGGGACCACTTCCATTGTAAATAGTACGGACTATAGTTTCTTGTGTGCAAGTTTCAGAATCAGATGTTAAATATTGAGCATGGTTCATGTTGTAAAATTTGGGTCTTCTCAATAGACCATAATTAAATACAGTCTACCATTCTTTCTATAACCTCTTTTTGGGGGGGATTCAAGGAGTGAAAAATGGAGAAGTTTCAGAGAATACATTGAGTAATATTTTCTATAGGATCAGAGTACTCCAAGAGTTGAAGAATTGCAGGAATTAAAGAAGTCTCAGGAAGCATTATCAGGTTCTATGTGATGATTGATTGATGGTGATGATTTAATGTAAAGTTTCATTATATCTCATATATTCTTGGGTGGAAGGAAGGGCCAAGTATGGAGAGTTCAAATCTCTCTTCATATTGGAGGATTGTATCTTCCTCTAGGAATTTTATCCCTCCATTTACATTTGGAAGCTGTAGCTACCTTTGGAAGTCATTACTTCCCTTGAACAATAACTATTGATTATTTCTCATATATTGTGGATGGTGTATTGTGGTGTATTGGTGTAACTCTTATACTATTGTTCATTGTTCATTGGATATAGTTGAATGGTTTAAGTATAAGTTGAAAAAGGTTTTAAATTGTACTTGATACTGATTCACCCCCCTCTCAGTATCAACATATATTAGTGAACTCATCGTTCATTTGGAGAAATATCTCCACGTGTTTGTCATCTTCAAACACCGCCAATACTTGATATTATTGGGCACCGCTGACCTATGTTTGACTTCGTTCTCATACTTTCTATTGGGGAAAATGGGAATCTTAAAAACTAAGGCCAAGGTGGCCAAGGCATCCACAATTTGATTATTCCCCCTCGGGATCGCTGATAAATTATACTCCAAGAATTCTTTGAGGAGGTTGAACACTAGGTTTATATACGCCCTTAGTCTGGGGTGATTGGATTGGTATATACCTTTCACTTGTTTTATAAAAATATTAGAATCTCCATGCATCACTATCCTCTTTTCACTCAACTCTTTAAAAACTCTCAAATCCAAAATCAATTCCTCATACTCAGCCATGTTATTTGTACAAAAAATGGTGAGTTTGTATGAGCAGAGTTTTGTGCCCACCTTGGGAGTACATATCCATACACTGTCCCCTACCCCTTCCTTGATGATGGCTTCGTTGAAGCTCATGTTCCACAACTTGTTCTCTGCATGGATCCTTGGGTTTGGGCACTCTTTTTCTCATCATGTGACTTTATCTTCGACAAACATGATGACTGTCGGATCTTCATCTTCAAAGCTTAGGTCATTGTAAAATATGGAGGAGATGATCTTAGTGTCGACATAGTAGATAGGGTGATTATTCGGATGCATCTTACTGCTCACCATTTATTTCAGAAACACTTATCTGTACAACCATCTCTCTTGGCCGAAGACAGGAATGGTGGCGTAGAAAATATCCATCTGTAGGGTTCCCTTCAATTTCAAGGCCTGTGACATGGATAAGAGAATACCAAATTTAGGGGGTATATCGGCTACAACCACATCCATAAATATAATCTTAGAATGGATTTGGTCCAGTGACACAACCAAATCTTTGATCAGACCTAAACATTTCACTTTCCTTGAGTCGAAAGAAAAAATATCCTTGTAGGGCCTGGTGATGTCCAAACCCAACTTGTCGATGATCACCTTGAGCACGATATTGTGGGACACACCCGAATACAACATGGCGTTGTGTAAATTCATGTCATGGAACTTGATACTGACATATAATGCGGGAACATCCTCAGTATCACATGTTTCCTCCATGCGTGGACCAAACAAAATGGCAGGGTGGTCATCCTCGACGTTCAGGGTGTTAGGTGTTGCTCCCATATTTAGAAGTTTAATAATATGATCTCAATATTATCCTTTCTTGATGATTTCATTGAAAAGGACAGATATTTTAATCTTGGAAATTTCATTCTCAAAGTTAAAAGGGGGGGAGACTTTTTCTACCTCTTTTATTCCTATCTCCTGACTTGTTTTTGGCGCTTTCCTCGGAACCTCCTCCTTTGAATTTCCCTTTTCAATCTCATCCTGGGTCGAGTTGTCTTTCTTCAGTCATCTCATGGAAGGGGTGTCTTTTAGAGTTTCTCTTATGGGATTTTTCTACTGAGGTTCTGTGGGCACCTTTATGTTCTTGAGGTTATATTCTTTTTGAAACTGCATGATGGCATTGTGATAACCCTTCCTAAATTCCTCCATTTCCCATGATAATGTGTGATCTGTATCCAACAGAATATCATCATTTTATCTGATGTATTGATCATGTTATCCCTTGTTCAATAACACGTGAGTATCCATGTCATTGCAACAATGCATTTGATCTTGGATTATCTGATCAAAATCTTCATCCGTAATTTTTTTGGAATGGGGACCCTATTTGTTGGTCACCTTGGTCTCTCTTTCCCCTCTGCATGATCTACGGGATCAGACATCTTCTAAGGTTCTGATTTCTTGGCTAGAGGTCATGTTATTCTTGGGTGGCGGGCTTGTTTCCCATGGACATTATTTCCATTATATTCTCCATCATCTTCATCATTAAGTTGAAATTGTCCTCCGAGGGTCGATAAGCTGATGGATGTGCATCTCCTTGGGGTTTCTTCCCACCTATATTGAATCTTTGTTTAATATTTTCCGATGCTGTCAGTTTTACCTCGACTCTGATTGCATCACTCATCATGCAGGCGTCAAAATTAGAATATCTTCTCTCCCTCAATAGCAAGGCAAAATCGTTTTCAAAGGAGTTGGCATATCGAACTTGTGCAGCCCTGAGAGGTGGCTGGACTTCTATGGGAATCATGTTGTAGACCCTCATGAAACAGGTCGAGAACTCTTGCACTATCTCCTCCAACACTCTCTTCATATTGTTGTACTACTTCAGTAGCTGCAACAAATTATTTTTCTCTCCCCATATAGAAATGAATGACTTTTCAAGCGCGGTGAAGTCAAGAATGCTTATTGCTAGGAGAGCCTTGAACCACTTTCTAAACTCCCCCAAAAGACTTTGCATGAACAACATCATCTCCGCGTCTTCATGATCCACTTCCTCTAGATCAATGAAATCATTGAACCAATTCAGGTGCTTTTGGGAAGGGGTGTTTTCTTTAGCATCATATAGCTTTATCCTCTGGCTGTATTTTTGGGGAAAATCATGCAGTTGGGTTTGCAGGGCAAGGGGGAGGAATCTGGAGACCATTTCTCTAGAAGGTTTTGGGTTTTGTGGGATGTTCTAAGCAGGATTTTCATCTTGCAGGATTTGGTTTGGTATCAAAGATCAAAACCTCTTCTCGTCGAAGACTATATCATCCAAGGTGGTTTATGATTTAGACCTAAACAAGGTTTGTTCAAACAGGGCATCAAACTCAAGGTCGTCAATGATTTTTGTGCCATTCTTGGGTAAGGATATGATTATTTCTAGGTAATAGAATGGGTCTGGCACTTTATCCCTTGTACTACACATAAGTTTCTTTGGGTCACACATGGGCTCTACAAGATTTGGGTCAGGATTGGCTCTGGTATAAATTATCTTTAGAGCCAGGGTTCCTGAGTCATGCAACCTTGTGCTACTGGTCTCTTTGAGTGGATTCACCAAGGAAAAGGTTTCAACTAATATACATGTTTGGCCCATTCTTACCCTCTGGGGTAAAAACTACAGCTTTAGTCATTCTCCCAGGGAAATTTTATTCAATTTCATCCCCGACAACAACGCTAGAATGTTAACTCTCTGTAAAATTTATTCAGCTGAGAAAAAAAATGACAAAGGAAACCTACAAACCAACCTTGAGGCTGAAAACTGGACTTTCTAACCTAGAGAGGGGTCTCTCTGAGACATCGTCTCTGTACAGGTTATGTATTTAAATTGTCAGCTAGATTTAACACTTTTATACAATATTTCTGGTTCTATTGGTGAAAGAAAGCAAGACCTTGGGATATGGAGTCGATTTAAGAAAAAAAATTAACAAATGAATTAGTGACTGAACTTGAGAGGATAAAGGTTAATTAATAAACATACTTTCAGTTAAAAATTGTTGTGTATGGTGTGAGAAAAAAACATAAAGAAACTCGGAGCACCGCTGGGGATGAATTCAGAGTTCTCTTAGAAGAAACATAGTCGTCTAAATGGCACGAATCTAGAGAACCACGTGGTGAATTCCTGATCGGAAATCAAGTTCTGATTTAGACAAAATATAGATATGAATATAAATAACACAAGAAATCATGTGACTCACTCGGGACTTGGGCCTCCCCAGTTTCCTTTTTCTTCCTTGGCATTCCCCTTCTTCAAGGTATCGGATGTTGGGAGGATAGGGCTACCAGTGTCATTCCTCCCTCTGAATCCATTTCTAATTTTGCCTCTACATGGTGAGATGTTTCTTTTTCCACGGGTATATGGGAATCACCTCTGGGTCCCCTAGGGATGTCGACTCTGAGTAAAAATGAATCCCATTTGTTTCCCAATCGCCTCAACTCCTCAACTATCAACAACTAAATCAAAGAGACATGAGATAGTTTCTTCTTTGGCTTGTTTGTTTCAGCCCGGACGTTGTCTGTCATTTCTTGGAGACTTCAGTGCAAGAAGAACGGTAGATTTAATAGTCTCCTTCCTATGAAATGCATCAACAATTGGATTTGGTGTGAGTGTATTCTACCATACCTTCCCTCATAGGTGAAATATTCCCTAATCACTCCCAGTAGCTTCCAAAAAGGATCCTACAGATATCTACTTGGAACGCCCGCTTCAAATTTCCCATTTAGATAGTATGGTTTGATGAACTCCTCATAGTATTGCACATCCAAGGCATGCCTTTAGACCACCTTTCTCCATGCAAAGGGATCTCCTTTGCGACTGACAAAGTTTCCTTTGTTACCTGGAAAGTGATTAATGTGATTACTGCGCGAAACCCATTGAATCTGAGTGAAAACTGCTCCACCACTTCCCCATTGAATCCTTGGATATTCCTACAAAATACCATGCATATGACCTGTTCAAAAGATTCTCTAACATCTGAATTTTCATTTACCAATGTCAAGTTTTGAGGTTCGGGCCCCACATTTCTACTACTTCGTGCACCTTTCCTTATGTTTTTGGATGTTTCCATGGTGTAACACATATTTGTTCTTCGTACGGTGGATTTATCATGGACCCAAGGTGTAAATATTGATTGTACTGGGTTTGTGATGCAATTGAAGGCAATTGACTTTCCAACCATGAGAAACTCAAGGCTCATAGGAAGCATTACCGACAGAGCATAAACTTCGTTGGTGAATAGAATACATGCAGAGCAATCAAAATTTATAACTAGGTGAGTAAGGGATGGAATCGTACCAGGGGACACTATATCCATGGTGACTAGAGGTTTTGAAGAAAGATGAAGATTTTCGCAGCACATCCACCCGACGGGTACACTTCGGGGCATGTAAAGCACAACTGATAATAGCTGCAGAGCATACATGATATGAGCACTATGATTTTTCATTCTTTCTAACTTCATAATGAGTTGATGATGGTCACTTCGTCTTCCAAAATTCTATTTATAAACTTGCCTCGACCGTTGGCACGTAAAACCTTATGTTCTGACAGGACTCGACTCTTTAGGAAAATACTTTTACCACTTACACATGTTTTGGTTCTGACATACCTTCCTGACTCCAAGGGCCAACCAACCACTTTATGACTTCGACCCATTCATTTTTCAATACCTAATCTCACATTCTTTGACACATAGACTCTGACTCGACTAGGACTAACTCTAACTGAAAAAATGACGGTGCTAACACGTACCAAATTCTGTTGATTTAAAATAAAAAATTCTTGACAAATTGCACAAAATGTCATATTCAGGTCATCCAGGATACCGGAAAATGATAACAACTTTAAGAAAAAAAAAAATTGGCCTAACATGAAGGGTGAAACAACTGAATATTTATCTAAATTATTAGATTTTCAATAGGTAAAGGTTGAACATCAACATACCAGAATGGAAGTGGCAGACTATGTCCTTGGAATTCATCACATGTTTTCTAAAGACTCAAAATCAAAATGACTCGATTATGGTAGTGATTGATAAACTTAGCAAATTTGCACATTTTATATCTATGAAATCTACTTATAAAGTAATTAATATTGCTGAAATTTTTATGAAAGAAATATTTAGATTGCATGGAATTACTAAGATGGTGATCTCCAATAGAGATTTCAAATTTATGTCAATGTTCTGGAAGGAATTGCTTGTAGGATTGGATACTAACCTGAATTTCAGCACAAGCAACCATCCACAAACGGATGGGCAAACTGAATGAGTGAATCATATTCTGGAAGACATGTTACGAACGTACGTGAGAATGAAACCAACTAAGTGGGAGGAGTACCTACACTTAGCTGAATTTTCTTACAATAATGGCTAACAGACATTAGCCAAGATGAGTCCCTTCAGAGGATTATACAGAAGGAGATGCACAAACCCGATTAGCTGGGATAATCTAGTTTACATGCTTATGATGGGACTGGAAATGCTCCAGGAAATGGAGAAAATGGTAAAAAGGGTACAACAAAATTTAAAGGAGGCCAAGACCGACAAAAAATCTACACAGATTTAAATAGGAGACACCTGGAATTTCAAATTGGGGACCACATATATCTTAATGTCAAAACAAGGAGGAGCTCTCTAAAGCTAGGAAATTGTTCAAATTTGGCACCCACATTTTGTGGCCCCTTTGTAACGACCCCAATCGTTATGACTACATGCGACGCAAAACAAGTGAATTTTTTATTTTTTTTTGTTTTAAGCAGGAAGGAAATCGACGAAAACAATTAATCAACATGACTTGACGATGAACACAACTTAGACATTCAAGCAACAGAAAACAATGACCCAACATACTAGCACATCAAGTAACTAAACAAATATGGGATAATAAATAGACAGATAAAAACGACTACCCGCCTGACACAAGCAATACAATGCCTGCTAGCTAAAGGACGACATCAACAATCAAGACACAACGGCCTCAACAACCAATAACTAGAAACCTCTATGGTGTGCAAAACCAAACACATTAAGGCATTAAAAAACCATGTACCAACATCAATTACAATGAGCAAATGCCCACATCAGGAAGAACAGAGTCTAACCAGGTTATCATTCACCTCTATCCATCAGGGAATGCAATGATTCCCTCATCAGAAATCATGCCATCCTAAGGTGATAGGGGTGACAATAAACCTGGCACAACATAACACATGTATACCAATAACCCAATAAAAATTCAATGCACTAGGAGACCGAATTATCTGACAAAATACATGAGGAATATACCCACGCACCCAACCAACAAGTTGACAAGACATAAGGTGACATCACTCAAATTAAATTGTGCAACTAACCAAAGGATTTCTTGTTCCTACAAGGCAACATGGGTGCTGAACAACTATGACCAACCACCATTTACAATTCAACTTAAGGCATAAGGCACATAGTAACCAATCAATTGTTAAACTATTAATTGTTTTAGCTAAAAAAAACTATTAATCCCTCAACCATTAATCTTGCACAAGCTTTTAAACAACTTCTCCAACAAAACATAAACCGATATCTGTTAAGCATGATGTTTAAGTGTGAAGGAGTGAACTATTATAAATGTTACTATTATCATAAATGTGAATTGTTATAAATGTTACTATTATCATAAATGTGACCATAAATGTGAACTATTATAAATGTTACTATTATCATAAAGGCGACCGTAAATGATATCATAAATGTGACCATAAATGTCATCATAAATGTGACCACAAAGGTGAACTATTATAACTAACAATCATATCGCTTCCCCATATTAATATTTTGGTCCATTAAAAGGATTTAACAATTAAAAATATATATATGGCTGCCCACAATACACGACTATACAAATATACATTTATATCGCTATACAACATACAACTATAAAAATATATCATTGTAAGAAAATACATGGCTATAGCAATACACAAATATATCTCCATACAGTATATCATTGTACAATTATAGAGCTAGAAAAATATATAAAATCGATGTTAAGTATTTACTTTCAACAATGTTAGTCACTATCCATTTATACATGTGATTGTATCTATTACAAACATCATTGTCAACATATAAAAAGTGTTGTCTATATTTCTATATAAATAAATCATTGTCTATATTCAAATGTATATAAAAATTGTTGTTTGTATATTTAAAATGCAGGCGCACTGTCATAAATTAGATAAAAATGCACGACTATGACCAGTTAAGAAACCAAACGGATTTTCTACCCTTAAAAGGCGCAATGGTAAATCTGCTAACTAAATTCGTTGTGTTAGGGCATTTAGAATGAAGTTTAAACTCTACACTTAAACCTATGCCAATATCTATTAAGTTCCCCGTCGCACGATATATATATCTAATGGTTGCCAATAAATAATAAATTCAATGTCACCCATTGTATAGAAAATCATTGTTAATCAATATTAACTTCGTTGTGGTAAGTAGTAGGTATCATGGAAAAATTGCAGTGTAAAGTCAGAATTAAAATCGCAGTGGTAAGTAAGGAAACCATGGTAAAATAGATATTCAAAGTCAATCAATCAAATGCTAATCAAATAAAATAAAATCGCACACACAAGTATAAATTCACAGGCACATGTATAAATTCGTAGACAAATTATTATCAACACATACATATCGTTATCATTCTCTGTTAGGAATTATCAAAACTAAAAATGCAGGCATACTATTATCAACACAATGATATAATCATTGTAAAAAACGTAGATATATAATCCAGATATGATAACACAGGTTTATTAAATCGCTGTAAAAAATGTAGATATATAATTTCACTATCAATCAATCTGTATCTTGTTGTCATTCAATGTATAGTTTCGTTGTATAAATATCTCAGTGTATATTATTTTTGTAGTATATATATCTAAATCGCAGAGTAAATAAATGAAGTTGTTGGGTAATACCATAAATATTAAATCATTGTGCTATATTGCCAAGAAAAATCACCCAAGGTTCCATGCTAATACCCAGAGAAACAAGGGAATTGAATCACTGAGGGTGGGAGGTAATGTCAGTGTTTCATGGAAACCTACAAAGGAGATATAGCTAAAGCATGCACAAACAAAGCTTATCAAGAAAAGGAAGAGAGATACACAATGACGAATGAGAATCATTGTATATTATGATCTTATCAATGAGTGAGTGATGTTCACTCATATAGGCAATGACATCCCATAATTAGGAATGCATTCATAACAGTGATGGTCTAAGATTATAAAGTCTAAAATAGAACTAGTCAATTAACTCCCAATGAACTAGTGTTACTCCCACTGAACTAGTGTGTCGAAAATAAAAATTTCTCCAACACCCCCCCTGAACATCACTATGGAGTAAAAAATGAGTCTGGACTACTAGGACATTTTAGTTACTCGTGTACAATGAAACTAATGAAAACTGAATAAAAACGAGGAAAGATGGAAAACCATGTGGGAACAAAACCCCCCCTCAAAGGACAATGTATCAAAAGAAGAAAAGGCAGTTGCTAGGAAACTGTGTTCTTCACTACAAGACGATCCTGCAAAGTCTAAAACTTCTTCTTAGTGAATTTCTTGGTGAATATGTCAACATTTTGTTCAGAGGAAGGAAAAAACTGCAAATCAATTATCATGTCATGTACTAAATCTCTGATGAAATGCATGTGGACCTCAATGTGTTTGGTTCGTTGTCGTTGTACTGGATCTCCTCAAAATCTCAGTGTACTTTGATTGTCGTACCATATGATAGTTGAACAGTGAAACTAGATACCAAGATTGGAAAGGAAGTGTTGAAGCCAAAGTGTTTGAATGACACAGTTGACTACTCCTATGTACTCGACCTCTATGGAAGATAAATCAATGGTCGATTGCTTCTTACTTGAATAACAAATTGGGCCTGACCCCAAAATGAGACTATACCCGGATGTGGAATTGCAAACTGTGCTATCACCAGCCCAATCTGAATCTGTGAAGTGTGACATCCCAAAAAATAAAATATTTTTGAAATTTAAAATTGCTGGAAATTTATTCCATTTTTAGTAAATTCGAATTTGGAATTTTTTTTCCATTTATGGCAATTCTGAATTTCGAATTTGGTAATTGTAATTAATTATTTTGACTGTTGGGCAGAGACCTGATTTGACCCTACTAACTATTTGACTATGACACTTGTATGGAAACATAATATTTTATGTTGATTGCAGGAGGACAAATGAAACAACCATGTTAAATTTAGCTGACCATGACTCCATGAGTGGGGAATATGTTGGGACTACCTCTAGGCTGATTATTACAAGTGGAAAATCAGTGATTTGGCCATTGGCAACCCCTGAAAATTAGGGATTTAGAAATATGTGAAAATTCCCAAGGGAGGGAAAAGACCTGGGCAAATGATAAATAGCATATGAGAGGAGGCAAGACGTTGCCAAGTATGCTGGGAAATGAGACTTTTGATTTA